>JAIFTH010000106.1:0-59594 GCA_019968535.1 Fragariocoptes setiger | reverse complement strand
CTAATTCGTTATTGTATTCGAGAGACACCGAAATAAAGATAGCGACACGACTTACGGCGCACCCTTTATTTTTGATTTGAGCGTATGTAGATAACTCTTCGAAAGCGAAGGCGAAGGCGAGAGAGAGAGAGAGAGAGAGATCGCGAATACTTTGTTCTGGTAGGGGGCTTCACAACTTATGATAAAATACATAAGTTGTGAAATCCTAAGTTGGAATGCGACTGATTCGGGATAGACGTCTCTAAGCGACGCTCGTGATGGCGTGAAAAGTGATTTTCTTTGAAGAATCGCGTAGTTGATTACAGTTAAAATCCAAAATAGATCGGCATGGAGGTGAGGACTCAAATGTGAGCGTTGTCGTTATACACGAGTATAATTTAGAGAGAAAGAATGCGCCATCTTGCAATTACAATTACAAGATGAACAGTATTAATATTGGCGCCAGTCTGCTAGCGTGACGCCATACAAAGCCTCAAGTATCCTCTGTTCAACCTACAATATTTGTTTGTTATATCAACCAATTTGAGCGATTTCTTGTCAACAACACGAACTTGCGGAGCAAACAGTTTGATGTCGTAGTCCATTGAAAACATTACCGGTCATACCTGTTGTTGCTGAAAATATTGATAAAAGTTCAAATTCATGAACAATATTATTTCTCTCTCGCACACACGCACACATACAATATTACTTAAACACGCAAGCGGTCGAGAAAAGCAATGCACTGACGATTGTAACTCAATCTGACACTCAATCTCGTATAACTTTGATTCATAATTGTAAACTATTCACGACTGCTGAACAGAAGAAAAAGTGTATTTAATGCACAACTCTTGGTATTCTGCTAGGAAGAGATTCTCAGCAAATAACATATCTGTCGTTTGAATAAAATATCCCATCGTGGAATGAGAGTATCCACAGCTGACACAATTCTGGAATGCATGATATTTCGTTAAATTCATAATGAGGATAATTTTATCATCTAGCTGTTGGCCAGTCATCATATTCGTCTTCGTGTGTACTTTGTTGACATGTACCAATGCAAGTATTGTCAAACCAAGAGTACACGAGAATCGAGATGATAAGCGCGATCTTGACATCAAGGGTCGATTAGTCACCCGATCCGTGCCGTTTTTGGAGTCAGAATACTATAACACGAACAATCATGGACAAAAACGACGAAAGAGAGATTCGTCGGGCGCAATCAGTGACAAAGACGCCAAGGAAGTTAATAAGGATGACGGTGAACAGTCACCTGCCTCGATGAACATGTCGACTGGAGGCCCATTGCGAAAATTATTAGCGTCAGCTAAAAAATCAAGACGAGACACATCAAGTGCTGTATCTGCGACGCTTTCATTTGGCCACTCTTTAGCCACAACGACGACAACATCGCCACCCACAACATCATCATCGAAATCAACAACCACAACCACTAAGCATCCGACAGCTTCGACGTTGAGGTCAACAGGTTCTACCGCATCAGCAGCCGCAGTCTCATCTGCTTATGCCTCTGTATCAAGTTCAGGTTCCTCAGCTGCAAGCTCAGCGTCGACATTGGTTAGTGGTGATCAATCATCAACAAATAAAACAACTATAAAACAGGATGAAAAGTCCGGAGGTAGTGAAAAAAAAGATAAAAATGACGAAAAGAAAGACAAGGACCATAAAGAAGAGAAATCTAAAAAAGATGAAGACCAGAAAAATGATACCAAAAAGAAAGAAAAAGGTGGGGAAAAGGACGACAAGAGTTTCGAAACGGGACTTCCTATCGTCGATGAAGCCATAAAAATGGGTGACAAGGCGATGAAACCTATCAAGGATCTAATGGGCATGGGAGACAAAGAGAAGGGAAAAACTGGTTTGCCTCTCGTTGATGGGGCCATGAAAGTTGGTGAAATGGTAATGAAGCCCGTCAGAAACCTGATGGGCATGAAGGATAGCAGCGGCAAAGACAAGGATAGAGAAAAAGAAAAAGAGTATAAGAAGGAGAGTGGAGATCATAAGGAAAAAGAGGTAGGAAAAGAAGGAGAGGAGAAAAAGCACGAAGACGGTGAAAAAGAGAGTGAAAAGAGAGAGAAAGAGAAGGACAACAAAAAGAAGAGTGATGAAAAAGAAGACAAGAACTTCAAGACAGGAATTCCTATCGTCGATGAAGCCATAATAATGGGTGACAAGGCAATGAAACCTATCAAGGATCTAATAGGGATAGGAGACAAAGACAACAAAGAGAAGGGAAAAACTGGTTTGCCTCTTGTTGATCGGGCCATGAAAGTTGGTGAAGTGGTAATGAAGCCCGTTAGAGATTTGATGGACATAAAAGATGACAAAGAAAAGGAAAAAGAGAAGCATAAAGAGAAGAGTGAAGATCGCCGAAAAAAAGAGGGACAGAAAGATAATGACAGGAAGGATAAAGAAAAAGAAAAGAATAGCACAAAGAAGAGTGATGAGGGAGATGACAAGTCATTCAAGACAGGCCTTCCTCTGGTTGACGAGGCAATAAAAATGGGCGACAAGGCAATGAAGCCCATCAAAGATCTAATTGGTATCGACAACAAAGACCAGAAAGAAAAGGGCAAGACCGGTGTGCCACTTGTCGATGAAGCAATAAAAGTTGGCGAAATGGTTATGAAGCCAGTCAAAGATTTGATGGGCATAGGCAACAAAGACGGCAACGATGATAAGAAGGGAAAAACCGGTGTACCGCTTATTGACGGAGCCCTAAAAGTGGGTGAAATGGCTATGCAACCTATTAAATCGATCATGGGAATGGGAGATAAGGGGGATGACAGCAGGTCACCGAAGACGGGCTTGCCGTCGTTAGTCGATGGGGTTGCCAAATTAGGTGAGATGGCCATGAAGCCAGTTGAAACTTTGGTGTCAACTGTGTTTGGTGAAGGTGAAGAAAAACATCACAAGAACCACCATAATAAAAAGAAGAAAAAGAAACAAAACAAAGCCCCTGACGATAGTAGGAGCGCCTTAGAAAAAGAGGATGCTGACGAGAAGTGGGATGACGAGGGCGACGATTGGCTCGACGATGCAGATGGTGGCGACGACTATTACAAAGACAAATCATCATCACATTCAGCAGCGTCGAATTCTTCTTCAAAATCCCATAACTTAATGGCGGCATCATCATCACATAGCGCCACTGGTGCTTCGAGTTCAGCATCCTCCAGTTCACATGGGACATCGGCGGAAACGTCGACAACTTCCGGGTCATCTTCTCATGGTGCCTCAAGTGCTACAAAATCATCTGCTAGTTCCCATCAAACCGAACCTCATAAGTCCGAGAGTGTCAGCCATTCGTCGGCCACATCGGCTTCAGTTTCAGTATCGATTGAGGGCTCTAGAACAACTACGAAGCCATCGACAACCTCCAAGCCTAGCGAGACCAGATCAACAACATCTACTACTGCACCCACTATCACAAGTACAATAACCTTCCTACAGGCCACAACTACTACAACACAAAAACCGGATTCAACAACTACGCTGAAAACAATTTTACCAACCACACCATCATCCAAAGAATCGAGCACATCATTAGCAGTATCCGCCTCGTCGGCCGCATCATCATCAGGCTCATCGCTGCCAGCTTCGACTGCCAGTGCAGCTTCTGGTAGCTCTTGATTGTTGAATAGAATCATTCGAAATTACGCAATCATTCATCTTTATTTGCATGCTACAATATTTGACGAACGTCTCAGAATGTTCTTATTGATAACCATAGGGGATGATTTGGATAAACAGGTATAGTTCAAGAGAGCAACTAACACTAAATGTATAGATATCCCCTACATTCAAAAGGGTAGAACACAGTAGAAAACATATATATGACTCGGTTAGAGCAGTTGGGAGCATATTGGAAG
This sequence comes from Fragariocoptes setiger, assembly GCA_019968535.1. NCBI lineage: Eukaryota > Metazoa > Arthropoda > Arachnida > Trombidiformes > Phytoptidae > Fragariocoptes > Fragariocoptes setiger. Next base: position 55,719 of record JAIFTH010000106.1, on the reverse strand, counting down.
AAGCTAAATGAAAAAACTGTAAACGAAGACTTGCGAAAGTAAAAAGTATTTACGATAAAATAAATCTGGAATGATATAGATAAAATGTTTTCGGTGCGTAGAAGTGAATGGAAGGTCAAAAGTTGACTGTGAAATCAAAAAATGCTAATTTACAATGATTTTTCTGTGTTCTTATCTTTAATACATCTGTATACTTAAGAATGTCTATACCATATCTATAGGTCGCTCAATATGGGATGCCGGCACCGTCGGGTGATTATTCGAAACATTTGATAACCTAGGTTCGGACAGTATGAGTCTGATTTGTTTCGTGACCTTGTCGACCATTTGATCAATGTAACCTCTATAAGAGAGTATCGATAATAGATAAAAAGTTGACATCATATAACTAGTTATGGCAATAACAATGAGAAAAATTCCAATCTGCCGATAAGCTAAGATGCTCGACCAGATAATAGTGGCACCAGCAAAGAACGTTGTAATTGTGGCTAAGGTTATTGGACTTCCAACATGACGGAGAACTTTTTGCGTAGCCTCTATTTGAGGCAACTACGTAGTCGTGATAGAGAATCAGAATTAATTTTCATAATCTTCATATATATCGAGACATGTATTCGTCTTTTGATATCATATATTAAGTCATACTTACATGGCTCCAATCTTTGAAAGCAACAGTATAGTGTAGAGCAAAGTCGACGGACAATCCTATCACAAGTGAAATACATATGCTTTCAACAATATTCAACGTCCATCCTAATAGAATCAATACGGTCACAGAGGCCAACATGATTGATAATATGGTAAGCGCTCCGACTAGACATAGTATGATGTCACGAGTACATATCCAAAGTGCAATGATTGAAATAAATGTTTCAATCAAAATCGAACTCATGGTGCCCTGAGAAAGTTCAAGTTGAAGAGCGAGCAAGTCCACGTAGTTGGTGACAAACCAACCGCATCTCATCTGAGGCGGAGCTGTATTCTTGATTTGCCAAGATATCCAATCATTAACTTCATCCCAGAACTTACTCATTTTCACATGTGAGTCAGTAAACGGTTGATGGGAATAATATTCGATGATAACAGCAGCGATTCTTGAAGAATTCTTGAAAAAAATAGGTCCAATTTGACTAGATGCAGGTGTGAATTTAGGTGTATTTTGCATTAACTCTAATGCTAGCTTTAAACACACTTCAAATGTTGATTTGGTGTAGGGAAAGCTAGAGGATTGACAGCAAGGGCTCCGATCAAGCTCAGTATATACAGGATCACGACACTTACGATGGTCCATCCAATCCTTGAATGTGTCAATGAAACAGTTGGATAACATGGGTGCATTCGGTGCGGAGATGAATTTTTGTTGACGCAATCGATTACAAAACTCTAATAGCCACATCTGGGAGTTAGGATCACTCATGTCAAACTTAGAGTCATAAACTAAGGTGCCACGTTCAAAGGGATCACGATCATCGCCATTGTCAGCAGGTATTACGCCGAACACCACCCTAATTGGTAAGGTGTATACTTCGTGAGCATTAGCAGTTGGGCCCTTCGTTTTGAGCACTTCAAACCAAAACCTTCGTTTGTACTCTATATCATAGCGTTCGAATAAGTGTTCAGATGTCATGAGCTGAAGTTCATCCACATTCGGGGGAGACATCTTCGGATATAGGAAAACAGCTACTGCCGACATGAGTGTCACGGTCGTTAACAGAATAATCATATAATGCCTGAAGCGTGACACGATGTCAAATATGATTTGTGAGTGGAAAGTCTCTCCAGCTTCATTGAGCTTTCGTTTAAGATAGCTTGACAATTTGAGTATCTCATTCGACTCTTGTCTTGACACACAAAAGAACTTGCGATGAATAACAAGTGTTGCTGGTAAAAGAGTGGCAATCAGTATATAATTAGTTGATACTGCTAGCATAGCAAAAATACTAAAACACTTGATCGCTGTGACTTTGGTGATATAACTTGAGCCGAATGCGATCGAAGTTATGAAACTAGCAACAAATGTACCAATGATTGCCTTTGGTAGTATTTTTGAAAGCCCTCTCTCTATGTCATCGTGATCGTCTTCGGAGTCCCAGTATTTGCAAAAAAGCATCGCGTTATCGGAGCAAATTCCAAATGATATGATGACAGCTAGTAAATTCATGAATGGAAAGATGGGCATCCTTATAACAGCAACGTAGATTACATAAGAAAGACAAACCGATAGGGTGATAATTGAGCATGTTGCTAGTGATATAATGAAAGACCAGGTATATACGGAGATTAATGTCAAAATTCCTAAAAGGGCAATAACAAACAATATTGTATCGCTCGCAATGACATGCTCGAAGAGTGAATACTTTAGGCCTAAATCCATTGCCGCTATTTTAGTGATCTTGCCTGCCAAGTTTATGCTAGAAAGTGTTTTGAAATACTCAGTGAGGTGGGGCCCTTTTGCCAAAGGTAAAAATATATTGGTCTGGCTTAGCTTGATATCTTGCCTCATCTTCGTAGAATTGAGCTGAGATGGTGCAAAGAAGTCTATATCAACAAGGTTATTCATCACAGTAAAAATCCAATTATCACAGAGGTGGCACTCTTCCGGCATTGATTGGCAATTAAGTGATGTACTCTCGATAGATGTGTGCCATAATTTGGAAGTTGTCAATGAATTCGGCACGATTAGCGCCTGAGAAGACAAGCAACCATCGGCTAGAAGATTGTGAAAATATGGCGCGCATAAGCTGAGAAGATCTCTGACGCGGTCTAGATCTGATTGTATCATCGCATCACAATCAGATTTTTTGTTCAGGCATAACACGTAATTGTGCAACGACCAAGACTGGCAGCATCGAGGAGTGGATCCTGTGGTGAAAAAGCTCTCACAGTCGTTGGTGAATAAACTTTTGTGATTTGGAAACCTGTCAAACCTCAGCACAGATTCGATGTTACAAATTTCTTTGAGACTTTCAAGATTGAATAAACCTTGAGATCCTTGTTTGTTGTCAACAGAATCAATAACAACTTGAGCATAACCCTCGTACAACTTCCCACAGAACATAGAAGAGTGGTTGGTGAAATGCGTCAAACCTGATGGTAAGTCTTGGCCGGCATTCGTATGGTATTCATTGGGGTCTTCGTCTGAATCATATGCATAGCTGCTGAGAGTTGTATTTTTAGAAATTGCATTCACTTTAGTGTCCATACCTGTTGCAGTTGTTTGAGATTTCATGTTTGATGAACTACTTTCCGGTGGCCGGAGATCTCTTGCAGGGTCGATAAAATCGGGAATAGTTGACAGGTCACCTGACCATGTAGTGGCATCATTGAGTAATCGCCAAGTATTAAGTCGTTCGGAGATTACCGTTCCCCGGGCTTCGAATCCAATCTGTGGGTCCTTAAAGTTGGGTGGACCATAATGAATGAGGGTGGCAACGAATGAAAATATTATGCAAATAGTAGCAAACAATACTATTTTGATTGGATGATGAGCTAACAGGTGATAGTATAAGCGCATAGACACCATCCTTGTGCGTCAGAATTCAAACATGCATTGCGGCTATGATTCAGTCGATAGAAATTCAGTTTTATATGATTATCTTCCTTAATATATATACATTACATCATTGTGAATCTTGACAGAAAATGGTTGACACGAGATTGAAATCTCGATTTGTTGATTTTTTTGGCATGAACACGTTGTGCGCGTTGAATCGTTCAATTGAACGCAAATACTTGACCGGCTCACTCAAGCCACGCCCCCTGTTGATTCATTCACGACGGCTGAACTGTGTGTGACTTGAGCCCAGTGCAACGCGCCACTTTATTAGGTATCATCAGGGTTCTAATGATATTTCAACAGAAATTTAGTTTTTTGTCACTGATCTCTGTCACTTTTAATCGAGCCACGGAGGACCTCATGGCTCACGCTGTGCCAGCCGGATATGAGTCTTCTGATGATGAGGATCTGGATAATGACATAATATTTGCAGCCGAAGTCAACACGGTTACAAAGCGTACTTTCAATCCAGATACCAACAAGAGCGAGTTAAACATCACAAACGATCCAGTTGATTGGCAAAGCGCTATCGAAGGCTCTGACAGCAGTAAACTTTTCAACAAGTCTCATCCATGCGACAGAACACAAGATCTCACACTGCACTCAGCTCTTAACAGAACACTCACTATCGAGAATTCACATTCGACATTCGATGGTTTGCGCAGTTTTTGTGACAATGGCGATGAATCGAAGTCAAATGAAGTCAGTAATGATCCAGTACAAATCGACCAATTTCGAAACTACGACGACAACAATGATTTCCCGGATGATCAAACCAAACAAAAACCTGTCTTCGGCGACCTCGAACTTTTCCTCTTGTCAATATCTGAGGCTGATCTCATAGATTTGTTCAATGATCATGAAATAACATTCAAGCAGCTCCTCACATTCACGGAACAGGATCTCATCAACGTTGGGATAAATAAGGTTGGATTGCGCAAAAAAATTCTCGACGGGGTCGCTCATCTGCATACTAGAAAATGGCAACCTAGTAGCCTGAAAGATCTGTCTACTAAAGACCTGCTAACTGCTCCCGGCATTTTCATTGTACTTAGCGACATCACCAAACATATGGATTATATTGGAGCTACACTAGCCTACCTTAAACAGCGAGTCGAGAATGATAGTGAGGTACTCGAGCTCGGAAAAGAGTTTGTGAGTGTACGAAAACTAACTGATGAACTCGATACAATGGCCAAGCAAACTAAATCGACCTACAAACAGGTGTTAAAGCTAAAAGGTTTTATCGAGGACGTGAGCGGTGATAAGAACCTGGAGTCGGCTCATTATCTACACCTCAACTTCATCAAGTCTATCAGATCAAAAAGGACTATCAACTATTTCGGAAAAAAGACTAAAATTGCCCTTGCATGTCTCACGGTGGTAATCGTGTACAAGGTAGCTAATCTGTTTCGAAGGGCTTGATTGCACGCGGAATTGGAGATAAATAAATATATGATGGAACGCACAAAAGTTTGTGATGTAATAACGCGCTTTCTTTTATTTGGTGAAGAGGTACTTAATAATCTTCATCATCATCAGATTCGTCGTAACGAGCACGACTTCCCCTGGTTGGCTGACGTCTTGAAGCGGGTACGCGCTTCTTACTTGCGGCCCAGTCTTCATCTGACTCGTCGCTGACAGGTCTTTTTTTCCTCTTTGAAGTTGAAGTCTTTCCACGGCGTTCTTCTTCCCAGTCGCTACCAGACGATGGTTCGAATTCATCATCGTCATCGTCATCTTGTTCGCTATTGAAATCATCGTCATCTTCATCGTCATTGATGAAATCAACCTTAAGCGGTGGCTTAACCGCCTTACGAGCAGGTCGTGTGGAACGTGGAGCGCGAGTGGAACGGGATGGCTTTCCGCGTGATGCGTTTGATTTTTTACGTTGGGGCTCGCTGTCTTCCTCCTCTTCCTCTTCTTCCTCCTCATCCTCCTCAACTTCGTCCTCATCACTCGACTCATCGTCATCCCCGTCTTCTTCATCTATTTCTTCATCGGCGTCATCATCATCGTCGTCATCGTCTTTTGTGTCTTTTGTATTTTTTGTGACGCGCGACTCCGAAGAGGTAGCCTCAACTTTCTTCGACTGTACTGCCGGTCCCTTGTTGTTAACCTTGACTTTGAATTTATACATTGAAGCTAACAAACTGAATTTGTCGCCATCTCGCAATGTGTGCGTGTCACCGTTGCGCAGTTGTTTTGTTGTACCGTCTTCTTCATGTAAATAGCACGGGTTGATATGGAGCGCTGTGAGTTTGACATCTCCAGATGGTTCCACCTCAAAGGCGCAATGTTCACGCGATACTTTTTTGTCGTTGCATTTCAACTCCGGGCGATTACGTCCAATGACAGTGCGTCCCTCTGAGAGCGTTATGCTTGAACCTCCGCTGGAGCACGGAACCAATGTTACTGTCACCATTTCTGGATAAAATATGTCCTCAATGTTATGATTTTACTAATTTTGTACCACAGGAAATCATAGAAACAGTATCGCCGAATGACCGTTGGTCATCACACTCAATTGTTCATGAGAGGAGAAAGCCTCAATCATGCGCAGTAGTGACATGATTTGGCGCACTAGTTTGAATTTTCAATATACCCGCGCATACTAATGTATTGAATGCGCATGGGCAAGTCTAGATCGGTGAGCACAGTTTTCCGGTGATTCTTGGATGCCGTGTGAAAGCGTGCGTGATATTTTGGTTGTTTAGTTCGGGTGTCAATTATATCCATGGGATATCCCTCTCCAAGTTAAATATTGTATCGATAACTAGATATTACAAATTTTCACCATGCCGGCAGGAGTGAATTGCTCTCGTGACCTGAGATGGATGCTGACTAAAGAGTGCTCGACACACATGGTCAAAGTGCGCAACTACCCCAAAGCGTTCAGCAAGGATCCCTTGAACCCCAAAGGTCTGCACTTGCCTCGATTCTCCGGATGCGTCCAAACAAAGGCTGTGACAGTCAGACCTGGTAAGCGCAATCAAGGTGTCACCCTTATCTATAAGAAAAAAAGTGCAGTGTGCAAGCCGTCTGATCAGCTTGTTCGTGTTCCACTCAAGAAGGACCCAAGAAAAACGCTAACTAGCATCAAGAATACCTTGAACTCGATGAAGGGTTATCGTAAAGACCTTAAGATGTTAGCTCTAAGAAGAGCCTCTGCTTTGTTGAAGAGCCAGAAGACAAAGCAGAAAAAGAAGAGAAAGCAAACTAAACGTGGCAAGGCTGCTAAGAAATGAGCTATCATTATTACATTAAATACTGATACATTATATCTAACATATTCAGACGTCGAATTTGTCGACGCACATTTGACGCTTGTTATCGCCGCTTTCGTCATAATCCTTCTTTGTGATAATCATTGATTTTAAGAGATCAGGGTATTGATTTGCCAGTACGCGCCCTCCTTCCCATGAGTTTGTTATTGGGTTGGAGGCTAATGTAACATTGACCTTAAATTCGGCCGGGCAATAGGATCTAATTCCGCTGAAAACGCGCTCTTTGAAACCTTCAAATAGCGCGTTTCCTCCTGTCAACAGTATGTTTTCGAACAAGTGAGGTCGCAGCTTTTCGGGAATCGAATTTATGGAATCGACAATAGCCTCGACGATGCCTACTTGTTCGATTCCAACATCTGAGGGGTTGAACAACAACTCAGGGACTTGGAAACGCTCGTTGACTAATCTCAGAATTTGTTGCTCTGATGATATAGGCTCCGGGTTCTCAGGATTGCGGACGAATCCTCGTTTGACAGTAGTGAAATCAGGGAGGACGTATTCGCGTAAGAAAGAATTCTTGTTCCTTTTGCATTCTTTCATGGCAGCGTCCAGATTGTTCGAAACAAAACATGCATCTTCTTTACATTGATTGATTACATAGGTTTCATCCATAACGTTTATCTGACGGTAAGATAGCAACTCTTTTAGGTGATTGGTCAGGGCTTTTCCGCCTATGTCGATTCGCCTTATCCCTGACTTGATCTTGCGAAAGCGTGTTGTATCGCTAGCGATGTATGGAGTGACGTGTGTAAAACTGAATCCTGAGTCTACGACGAGACAACCCAAAGGCTGATTGTTGTCTTTTGGGTTTGAGAGTTCTTGGGAGAAAGTTGATAAGTAACCAGGATTCGTTCTAAGGATCGAATCAAACCCGTACTCTTCGAACATTATTTCATCTATGTTATTCTGAATTGGTCTGAAGTCAAAATATGGCTCAGTGATGATTAAAGTTGATAAGGTAGGATCGAGTGACGCGAATTTTTTCTTGATTATGTACTCCCATACCTCGCGCTCCACGTCCCAGTTGATAATAAACCCTTTTTGATGGGTTAGGATGTAGTACAATCCCGAGCAATCTTTACAGTCTTCTATTTGATCACCGATGAATTGACGTTGACGCTCCGATTTGACTTTCATCTTACAGTTGGATATGAGTGCGGTGTTTTCGTCACTTGCCATGCCAACCTTTATGGTGTAGGCCCCATTATCCATGATAAATACTTGTCTGTCTTCCGCAACCATCTTTCATGGAGTCGTGGATTTGGAGTTAGTCGTAAAAAAGCATAGGTATCTCTCTCCTGTCGTCAACAGAATGGTTTTCTCTGAAAAGTAAAATTTGAAAGCCGTGCCCAGTTGGCATGATTCGTGCTTCTGTACGCGTACCTGCTGTGCATGAATATTCAATGACGCACGGTTTAATGCAATTTCAATAAGACATGTTTATATGTAGCATGATTGAGTGCGCTCGATGAGTTTCGTCATATTGAGGCCTTGAACTGCCGTAAACATCTGACCCAACAGATGTTTCGCGTCCACAGTTCCGGTCCTTGATTGAGCTTAAAGGCCTTAATCGATAATCAATTTATACTATTGTACAGGCATGAGTTGATCAATCTCACGAAAGTTTATTCATTTGAATTTTGTTAGGTCACAGTGGCCCTAAGTCACACATAGTATATCAACAAGTGACAGAAATTCAATAAGCTAGATCGAACTCGTATCAGTCGTACAGTCTCTCAGCACCAATAGATGTGATAAAATGTCTCATGCACTTTGCATAATATTAAATCGTTTTAATCGGCTTATGTCTAAGAGCGATCTACTATTCAAAATCAATATTTGCAAATGATTGTAATCTAAAGTACGAAAATTTCAACAATCGCTCACTTGATACCATGACATCGAGAACAAGTTTCATAGCTCATTTCTCCGATCGCTCTCCATATATGGAATGTGTGAATAAAGGATGGTCACTTAGACTCCTAGGGCAAGAAAGTACCTTAAACTGGCCGATCTGATTACACATCTGATTGCCTTCATGTGAACCATACATGCCTCAACGAACGAACGGTAAGTTTTATCGTAATCATTTTTAGTGTTGCATTTGGTCTCGAACGGATCAGCACAGTAGTACCACTTTCTTCCGTACGCCCGCTCTACCTTGTCGAACATTTCCGGCTTAACTTGATTCACACATCCTTCAACACAAGTACTTTCTCATTAACATCACTTAAGCTGGCCGAAATTAAAGTTCATGTATAGCTCGGTAGTTCAATTCTTTCACTGCTCGTATGTTAAAGCCATAAGCCTTCTGTGCATCTCGACTTGCTTTAGGCACACAGATACTCAAAGCTATCTAGTCATCTCGAAGATGAAATTTGCCTACCCATTGCCATGGTGGCCAGTCAAATCAGCTATCAATTCTTGGGACATTGTGTATACACAGTTTAGTGGCGTTATAAATCACACTTCTCGTGCACAGAGATTATCAAGTCATCAACTCGTTGAATTCGTTAAACGTTACAATGTTCAGCGGCGTATCGCAAATCGATTAACTTGCCAGGCATCGAGTTCAATGCTGTGAGACTTCAAGAAACAGCTCATAATTGACTTACTCAACTTCGACGTAGACGCACACAGATTTTATTTTACAGTTTACATTTTGCAATATGTGATATTTTGTCATGGAAATTATATTAATATAGATTTCCAGCAATATTCAAATAATCTATCGACACACTGTGAAGGAACAATCAACTACATGATACACACTCTCACCATGTCAACGTTTAGCTCCCTAGCATTGACTCTCGTCATATACTCAACATTCTGCGTGTCACTAAGCGATTCTCACGATTTGGTTGATGAACCCTTCATGGTTGATAGAGGTCTATTGAATAATGTTAATTTTAATGGATATCTCTCACCTATGGCGCCTCCTCCCCCATTTGGCTCACCGCCACAGACTCTCAAACGAATCAACCCTAAATTTTCCCCTTCAACCCTCTCTCTGTCAGCTGACCGATCAAGTATAGAAAGCAGGAACATCTTGCAAAGTACTAATATACCTTCATTCCGACTTGACATCTATCATCCATTACATGAAATGTACTCTTTCATTGACGCTTTAGCAAAAAAGTACCCGAATCGAGTCAATGTTTTCACTATTGGCACAACTGCCGAGCAGCGACCATTAAAAGCATTAGAAATAGTCAACAATGCAACAGATCCGGACTATGTCTGGGTAGACGCATTGACCCACGCACGCGAATGGATCACTGGCTCAACTATTCTTTACATTATAGACAAGGTGGCACGCAGGGATTTGAATAAGAATTTCATATTTGTTCCAGTCGTAAATCCTGATGGCTACTCATTTACGTGGTACGTATTTTATTTCAGCATATATTCTGTTTACAGTGCCGTAATAACAGTCGCAGCCACGCTCGTTACTCAACTTTTTTTATAGATTAACGAGACTTTCCTCTCGTGTTCTTGTGTTTTCAAAACACACTATCTTCCGCATCGTCATGACTGTACAGGACATCTGACAGAATGTGGCGAAAGAATAGATCCAAACACCCACTGATGGGTGACACAGGTCGCTCGCAGCAGGACAAGTGCATCGGCACAGATTTGAATCGGAACTTTGATTTGAATTTCGGAGGTGAAGGTAACCTAAATAGTTTGATTGAATTGATACCTAACCACTCTCCCAAGTAGTTAGATCCATCCTAATTGAGCTACGGGTTTATCCTCTGCAACCAAAATGAACGACGACTTGGTGAATGCAGGATCTTCATCAAGCCCCTGCTCACATATATACAGGGGGCCATACGCCTTCAGTGAAGAGGAAACTAAATCCGTCGCTGACCTTTTGTGGAGTCTGAAAGATCGGATTCGACTTTACCTCACTCTTCACTCCTATAACCAACTGTGGGCCTGTCCATATGCGCACACGACAGAAACATCCCCTAGTGTTGAGAATCACATGCGGGTTCTCAGAGCGATCCAAAAGGCCGTTTACGAGACGGACGGTGTCAAATACGACATAGGTCCTCTTAGGTGAGTCTAATTACAACGGCTTCTGATAATAATTTGATCATAACGACATGTGTCTAATTGTCACGATTCACGGACGTTAAATGTAAACGCTGCGTCTCTTCCCCGATCTACGTTTCCACTCAGCACATCGCTATACGTTGGAAGTGGTTTCGGAATAGACTTCGCATATGAAAAGTGCGGAATCGAACACTCCTACTTGGCCGAGCTACGTGATCGTGGTCAGCACGGATTCATTCTTCCACAAAATCAAATTGTACCTACGGCAACAGAGACCTGGAACGGTCTGCAAGCTGCAATGTCGCTGGTCTTGGTTTAATTTTAACGTCACAAAGGTCGTCAATTTCAATGAAGATTTCCGGGCGTCGTCAATTCTTTTCCCATGAATTATTATCATAGATTGCCCAACATCTCATCAGATTTTTCCATTTCCGTTGTGAGGGTGCCAAGTGAGACATTCATGGTCTACGGTGATCTTAGGCCTCTTGAATTGCGCTGTTTTCAGGTGGGAGTCCACTATCTTTGGCGTAACACATATTACGTGCTGTCCTTTCCAATATTTGACCATGTTCAATGATTGCAATGTTGATATAATATCAGTTTGAGCAATGCACGTCATCGTGCTAAGCTCTCGTACAGATAACATGTTTAATCGGATATCACGAAGTACTTCAAGAATGGTCCATGACCAATAGCTGCGATAACTAAGCTTCCCCAAATCTGACAGAGGTTTTTCAGGTGAGCCGATTTCTCTGTTTAATTTTGAGAGCTCATAACTGAACGCGATGAGAAATTTCCCATATCCCTTGCGTTGATGGGGTGGCAATGTTAATATACAGGCTAAATTGTTACCATCGGGCGAGTGTTTTTCTTTAGAAAAATAACCAACAATATGCGAGCCTTGCGAATCTTCCTCGCACAATATGTAGAATAGGAAGGGCTCAACATCAAAGAAAAGTGTCTTGTGATCAAGAAATAACTTGGCAAGCAGACAAAGATTCTGGCAATAAATTTTGTGGTCCTTGCCATCAACTTCATAAACACTGAGAGAATCTTTACGATACACTGATGTGCCAGGAGGTCCGGACCAACTGCAAGTGGACTGGTGGTACCGGTGCGACTTCTCGAGTCGCATGTATTTGAGACAGAATTCACAAATCCATAACTTAGTCTGGCGCCCGTACTCTTCAGGGTAAGGCGAGAAATACCAGGCGTCTATTTCGTACTTGCCAAACTGAATCTTATCTACATATTTAACCTTTGTGATAGCTTCATGCTCACGTTCGAGTGCGGCTGTTTGCGGGTCCATTTCAGCGAAGGACTTTTGTACGTGATTAATTTCGTCGTGCTTACGCTTTTGATTGCGTGTAATTTTTTTGTCAGGGTCGGCTCCATCAATGAGAATGGGCGTAGGTGACTTGACTTTGCCGTTGGCTTCATCTATTGATTTATCGCGGATAATTTTTTTACTGAAATCTACACGGTCTTGAGTTACCCATTCGTCTAGGCGCTTATTCGTACCATGATAATGTACATAGTACTCTAATTGTTTACGGGCATCACGAATTTCAATAATTTCGGCCTCGTGCCACGTGCCGTCGGTCTTTTTGACCATGTGATTAGAGCCAACATCACTACGATGTAATGATGAGCAATTCACTCCTGCCGGCATGATGGAGACAATGAATTGTTATCAATACGAAATTGACCTTGGTAGGGGATCTTCGATGATAATATTGATCATTTAATTTAGATGGTCTATTATGCGATCCACCAGACGCGGCCGCATAAGAATTGGTGAATGCACAAGTAAGCTACTGTAGCGATTCGCTACAGTGCACTGAATCATTGAGTGCATGGAGCTACTACAGAAAATTAGCGTTTATTAAACAGAAATTGCCGCCCCTAGGCAGGTGTTAAAAAAGTTTTTACACAAAACGATGTACGGTCCGCAATGATTCACTATTTGTTCAATCAATTTATTGCTTCTTTCAATTCAGGTTGGGCTATCGAACAATTCAGCATTCGACACATTCGGCAAGCGTACCGTGCAAGTTTTTGCCTGCCACTTTATTCCAGCAGATTAGCTGTGGCAGTTTAGCATTAAACAGAAACTTAATAAGATTTTCTGACTGCTAATGCAGACAAAACTTCGCGCGGGCTGTTTGTTTTTTCTCAACGATCGACTCACGCGCCACCTAGTGTGGGCAAAATAGAGATGAAAGAAGGCCCCCTGTAACCAAATTTACTGTTAGTTCAGAGGCTTTCTGGTTGCACTACCATGGTACCATGGTTGCCGTAATATGTCGCCTTATGCCGAGTACCGGTACTCGAATTAAGGCGCAGTTCGCCGTTGACGCCCTTTGAGATCAACGACGAACTGCCCAGAGACCGAGATCAGTGAGAAGTTCGCACACCCCGCTAGTTTTTACCCAAAAATATACAGTCTATGTTCTAACAATTAGACGACCTCTTGTACTTCGTCGACATCTGCATCTCTTTTGTTTTGCTGGATTGAGCTCTGTCTGCGGAGAGAATCGCTTCTTCGTCATAGCCAAGCCCAATCTAATCATGCTTCCCATACAAGGTGTGTGATTTTCGGAATCCTCGAAAAAAGTTTGATTGAAAATTTCCGAATTCAGAAAGATTCGACCCTTTGAACTTACACTCGCTCGGATTAAAATTTTACGTCTTTGTCAATTTGATAACTAAATTCAGCAATCAACAAACCAAAAGTATTCTTTTGCAAAATCCGAACCTATTCGACGAATATGTGACGGCCCCATTGATAAGCGGTACTTACAGGTCTGACAGAGTAACCGCTTTTCTATACGACGAGATTCTTATCATCAGCCATGAAATAACACCTCACTTCATGAAAACGCAATCTTATCTATGTAATCTCGAATATTGATCTTCTTCTGGACTCTTATCACTCAAGTTAAAGACCACCCGACTACCGAGCATACTCTGGAGGGCCAGCGATCACGGCATGGCTATCTTATGTAGTAAATGTTCATTATGTCATAATAGATAAAGGTTTCGAACTACACACACAGCACAAATAAGATTCCAACTATGCACTGACGAAAGTTCCATTCCTCTGGAATGTCTCAGGAATGTGATTATTTATTTTGCTCACAATGCTTAAGTTGGAACCAATAAAACGAATGAATGCTATGACAATGCGATCAAATTCAGAGCAGACCCAAAATCAATCATTTATCCAGTGTGATGACATGTAAGTGAGAGAACTCGATGCGCATGTGCAAATTTCGCCTTGTTTAAGGCGACAGAATTTGGGATGAGTTAACTTTTCGACTCAATCTTGAGCAAACTATCGACAAGAAACTCTGAATCAGCAATTATTCTGCTTTGCACCTAGCGACTCGCACTTACATTTGAAAGAAGTATCACCCAAGACTGAGTAGTGCGTTCAAAATGTCAACAGTCAGCATCACCATTCGTTGCATGAGAGACGAAGATATCGACGATTGTCTAGAAATATGGCGCCAAATCGGTTTAGTGGAGGGTCGTCAAACAGTTGCAAGTACATTATTTTCGGATCCGCAGGGTTTCATGGTTGCCACAAAAGATAAAGATTCTGGTAAGAACTGAAGCCGTTTATAGCAATGAAAAATTTTATTCAAGCACGAGCTCACTCATCTACTATATCCCACAACTTTTCTCTATCAATTAAGATCGTGGTCGCATACTGGGGGTGTGTGCTGGCGTCATGGCCGGTATAAACGATGCATTCATAGGCTTTTATGCTGTAAGGCCAGAGTATCAAGGCAAAGGAATCGGAAGTAAATTATGGCTAGCGACGACCGATCGTTTGAAGGAAATTAATGCTGGTCTGCATGGTGTTGGCAAAATGTACAAAAAGTACATCAACTCAGGCTTCTCAGTCATCGACAATATAAGTCTTTGCATTTATGATACACAGAAAGGTACAAGTGAGCTGAATGTCGACTCACTTAAGAGCATTCAAGAAGCCGATTCTTTTGTGTCATTGGTTGATATGAAACAATATGACGTAAAAGATGGGCATCTGCTAACACAACTATGTGAGTTTGATTATCGAGTGGTCGGCTACTCGCGTGAAAAACTACTTCGTCACTATCTGAGCGCAAGCGATAGTCCTACAACAGTCGTGGCGGTGGAAAATGTACCAAACAAGGATGGGTCATGTTGTAGGATCGGTGGATCGACGGGAGAAAGTAAACGAGTTGTTGGGTACGCATGCTTGCGGGCTGAAAACTCAGGTGGTTTTATGTTGGGACCTTTATATGCGGACAACAACGAATTAGCTGAAAGATTGCTCCACCATCTCTTGTCGAAATATGATCGTCGTGAACATGGCACTCCTTTAGTCGCTATGTGCTTGTCAAACAATCGAAGTATGGCTAAAATGCTCGACCGTCTAGGTTTTCAAGAAGAAAAAGATGAAGAATGTGCACGTCTGTACACTTGCCGGATCATAGAGCCAGGCAACATGGACAAAATTCACTTAATATTTTCACCGAATTTCACGCCATTCTAAACTTCAAATAGATGGCCGGAATGACGATTTGTTTCCATTCTTATGTTCAATTTTATTTCACCAATATTAGACCGTCTAAACACTGTATCGATATAGGCGAGCATTTCCACAAATAGTTTATCGATTCTGACCTATATCAATGCTCTGGGAAATATTAAACATCATTGATATCAGAGGAATCATCATCTTTATCAATCATGAACTCGGTTGTTGGATGGTTGCTCGTACTTTTTTGACTTTTGAGCTCCTCGAGACGCTTCTTTTTCCTCTGCTTAGCCTTCTCGCGTTTTTTACGGCGCTTGGCAGTTCGTTCCTCAGCTAATCGTTCATTTTGTTTGATCTTCTTTTTGTATTCTTGACTAAGATCGTCCTCTTTGGCTTCAATTTCAATCGTCCTCAAACGAGTCATCTCTTTGCGTCTCAAATGCCGATATAAATGGAATTCACCTGATCCAGCCCCTGCACTTGAACCCATAACATTGCGAACGAACTCAGGAGGCTCATATTTTTTTGACGAGTTACAGCTGCCATCAGGTATAATTATGGCTTTATCAGGACATTCCATGAATTTTTCGATTTTTAATCTAAGAGACTCATAAGCGACCTCTTTAGGCTTTGATGTGGCCATAATCAATGAATGCGTGATGGATAAAACTATTCGATATTCGGAATATTTACATTTGGTGTCCGAATTTTGATCAGATTAATGATGATAATAATAATAATAAACAAACAAGACTGCTGTGACTTGACATTCAGAAGCCTGCAACTGCAGGACAGGACTACCCGAAAGATATACCGTCGAGCGAGAGCACTCGAATAAATATCAATGTACAAAGAACAATTTTAAACATATCTTGATCGATATTAATTAAGTAAAGAGAGGCAAATAAGACTTGATTTAGTCACAGTGATGATCTTCAAATTGTTTTATCCTATTATTTCATATATACTCATCAGTTTTCAATCTTTTCAGTTCTCTTTCTGATTGGATATCGTTGCATTTCTCTTTTAGTTTGGCGCATTTTTCTCTCAAATTCTTGAATGTCTCTACGTAATCGAGCTCATCCAACACGTCGCCGAATTTAGATTCGAGGTGCTCGAGTAAAATAGTGATTTCTTCATTTAGGATGAATTCAAACATTTCTAGAATGGCAGAGTCGAGCAGATTATATCGACGCTTGTTGGCGGTCAAAATTTGCACTATCGGGCTGAATATATTGCTATGAATCAGAAATCGGTAGTAGAATTCATCTTTGGTGGCCACCAATCGTCTCAAAAATCTTATAGTACCTGTTGAGAGATGAAGGAATCGTTAGTCTAATGGCATATCGATTGCAGGCATGTATAACGACCATGGGATAAAATTACTTACTCAGCACAAGGAATGTATGGCGAGATTTGAGAAATACTAGTATCCTGCGCAAAAGAGACTTGTGTACAATATAGTCTCTAAGATGGTATCCGTGATGCTCAAAGAAGTAAGTCAACATCTCCAATATAATACTGAGTAATTGAGCAGTTCGTCGATGATCGTATGGTCTTTCGTCCACGGCTGCTTCATAGACGGGTCTGAGTAGAACATGCATACAGTTTCTGTAAAAGTACAATAAAAACTGTTCCTTTTCTTTGTCGGTTGATAGCATACCGTTATCGGGGTCCAATATCAATCGCATTACATTAGACAATTGAGTCGCGGTGCCTAGGTCGGGGTCTGGATCGGTGGTAATCTTGTCTATGACAATATTTAAAATACTATGATCGGCATCGTCTGGAGTAAGGACTTGCTGGTCGAGTGCGTATTCTCTTATCATGTTTGGATTATAATCAACAAAGAATGTAAAAATATCGGTAGCGGCAGCTCTAATGGCTAAATCATCGCTAGTTAGGCTAACCTCAACTGCTGATAATACGCGTATAGAGGCTAAGATTTTGAAAAAGCTTTCCCTTTTCTCGGGTGGTAATATCTGTGAAAATGTACAAAATTCTTTAAGAAATGATACTAGATCCCTTCTATCGTTCAGTACTGTATCTTGGTTGATTATTTTAAAGATGAGTTCTCGTAGGAAATTTTCATTATCCAATATATTAGAGACAATCTCAACTTTGCTGAAAAACAACATGTTGCTAAGTGTTGTGTACAGGTTTTCCTCGTATATTGTCGGAGCAGGGAGTACGACATCTTGTAAATATTGCATCCGATAAGTTTGGTGAATTTTATCCACTAATTCAGGGTTGCCAAATTCAATCACCTGTTTGAATTTAGATTCTTTTTCAAGAAATTCACGATGTCTTTTCCTGTCGTCGATGGACGTTAATGAGGGGTCGTATTCAAGGACGCCAATGACGTCTCGAAGGTTTGCATCTGCTAACAAGACTTCTAACAGTTGACTCTTGTTGAGGATAAACATGTTCTTGAAGATCTCATACAGCTTATGTAAAGAGGGAAGGTCTTGTTTTTCTTCACACGTTGTAAATATTTCTAATAATTTAGGTATATATCCGCTAGACACATACTCTTCTGCAAGAAGCTCACGTCTCCTTGCAGTGGGCAAACATGATTGGATCTGTTCATGGATTTGGTCCAATTCTTCAAGTTGGCAAGGTATTGTTTCGAGTACTATGTCTTCTTCTTCGTCGTCGACGCCTTCAAATGAGGGATCTTTACCCTGGAAGGAGCATATTTTATGATAGATCTCATCGCAACATTCTTTCTCTTGAAAGCTCAAGGCTAAGTCGAAGTTGTCACTTTCAGTCCATACAATTAGCGTGTGCTAGATTGCAACAGATGATATGCACGTGTACACGGTATAATGTAAACAAGATGTCAAGATAATCGTTTGTGAGAAAAAAATTCTAGTGCTGATGACTGATGTAATAGTAAAGGTCATAATGATCACATCGATCAGCTTACCTGCTGCTTCTGGTATTGTGTGTCCATATGTATCTTGGAGTCGAGTATGATTGAACCATCATCTTCTGATTTGACAACCAATGACATGCCATCATGGAAAGCTGTCAATGCGACATGTCCTGTACCCTTGTCATCCCATTGCCGGTCAGCATTCAATGCATACACTTTGACACGTCTGCGCGTGTCAACACTCATACTGGTCCTTTCTTCGGGTATCTCGCCTTCTTCTGCTCTGTATCAGCTAACTGTGGCGCAACCTCAACGAAAACATTGACTTTGACCAACGTGATGCGATGGGAGCAAAGGAGTATTTCACAAAATTCGGCAGTCCCACGAGATAGATGTACTAGTGAAGTCGTCTTGCACAACAGAAATCAGTGTTTGACGTAGACGATCAAACATTTCAGTGGCCTGTAACGTAAGCTTCGGCAGTCGGAGCATTTGATACGATGTCCCGGATTCGACGCATGCGTGCCTCGTCAGTAGCGCGGAATTCAAGTGGGCATCAATGCAAATAGGGACATACTGTATGCACTAACTACGATATCAAATGACTTTCGGATAATTTAATTCATTTCGATTCATCTAATATGCGAGCAGTGATGATCGGGTCAAAATTATCGGCGAACGCCGGAGTGGCTACAAAAACTCTGATCACCATAGATGTGTAAACACATTCTCAACTCATTGCTTTCATATCCGTGATAAAATTCTTCATATTTTCTTCAGTGATCTTCAAATTTCCTCCTTCGCATCGATACAGTTATCATCATAATGAGTGACGACGAAATGGACGTGGCTGATGTCGCACCGACCAGCTCTTCATCAGTAGCAACTCGTAAAAGGTTTGAAGTTAAAAAATGGTCGGCAGTCGCCTTGTGGGCCTGGGATATCGTCGTGGACAACTGCGCTATCTGTAGAAATCACATAATGGATCTCTGTATCGAGTGTCAAGCGAATCAGGCTTCAGCTACTTCAGACGAATGTACGGTTGCATGGGGTGTTTGCAATCATGCCTTCCATTATCACTGCATATCTCGTTGGCTCAAAACTCGTCAGGTATGTCCCCTAGATAACCGCGAATGGGAGTTTCAGAAGTATGGGCATTGAGGACTTGTCAAGCATGCTTTTCACAAAGAAGAAGAAGGCAATCACACAAACAACAGAAAAATAAATAACTCAGTCAGGTTTCACGATTCTAAAGTTGTTTATGTTCACTTAATATTGACCGTCTCCCATCGAGATCATTCTATCTCGATGCTGAAATCACTGAGGTCAGGTTTAGGTATGAGACGAAGATTTTTCTCGTTTGCCAGATGTAACAGCGTAACAAAAGCGATCGGGTGACTGAGATCGTGGGCCATCTTTGGGTTGATTTTGTGCGGCAGTTCACCATACAAGTCGGAGAAATTCAATCGAAAGCTCGTATCGTGAGACTTTACTGTTCCATTACTTATATTAACCTCGTCTTCGGGGACTGTGACATCACCTTGGTCACCGAAAGTGACTCGATTTCTTATTTGATCACTTTCGGGTGCGGCTGGGTTCTCTAGAACTGTTTCATTCATAATCTCACGCCTCTCAGGTGGCAACAACAAATCCCACATGGCGCGTTTGAGACGACGAATGTCCATCTTCTTGGCGGTCTTGGCATAGGTAATTTGTGCCTGAGCAACAGAGAATGGCTGATCAATGAAATTATCTAGATCGGCATTCTGAGTCAATGTTTGGTTTGTAGATCCGAACAAGGCAACTTGATTTCCCTCGACCAATGGGTCAGCTCTAAATTCGTCGTCACTGTCATCATGATAATCGTCGAAAGCCATGGGAGGTGAGTGCGGGATGTCTGCATCAAATCCGTTCACGAGCGTTTGATCCAGAGCGCCATCAGGAATACTCGTAGAAGATTTATGTTGTTTCACGAATGAATACTTTTCTTCAGGTCTAAGAGACAGTTGAATTAATTTCTGCTTAACGACGTCACTATCAAGATTATGGTCTTGAGGCACAAAAACTTTCTTCCAGCGCTTAATAGAGTCTGATGAGAGTCTGAGATCTTTGTCTGCTACGTCTGTGCATGATATGTTTACTGGGTCGGCGAAATTGATCTCTTTTGGCTCGAGTTTGATGCGTTTGCGAGCACTCTTTGGGACCATTCCAGGTTCAGCTTTGATGGTTTGCTGTTTGACAGACTTCCAGGCATGAGGTCCGGCCCAAGTGTCTTTGAGACGGGGTTCATTTTCGTATCTATAGTCGTCAGGAGCTCCCGCACCTATCAAGTCCATATTTGGCAAGGGGTTGTTCTTCCCACTGTCTAGGTTGCTGTCACTATTGTCGGCACCACAATCGCCCATGTCGTAATCATCACCGATATCATTGTTTCCATAGAGATCTGATTGAAATCTATTCTCACCTTCTTTTGGTTCCTCCTGGTTGGGCGCATTTTGGCCGATGTTGTTTTCGCCAGAGTCGAAAACATTCGATTCGTCTGGGTTAAAATCTTTGATCTTTGATGTAAGGTCTAGGAAGAGAAAATTCTCTAATTTAGAGCATACTGGCAAATTCTTGTTGTCTATCAGAGTTTGAGCGCAGTTTGTCGATATGTTGACCAATCGTGCAGGACTGGTAGTCGGTTGAGTGGATGGATTTTCCATTGAGATAGTACGTGGATCCATCTGTGTCTGTGCCTCACGCATCTTTGAATCTTCGTGGGGCCGAACGCGAGAATTGCTTGAATTGTAGGCATCTGAGTCGATTGACACTAGGCAAGAGATCTGGTTTTTAGGATGAGCAAGGATAAGCGCAGCAGGATAACTGATATCATATTCGCGTGACAATTCGTCAAGGTATATTTGACCAGGGAAATCTTTCTCAAATTTCCCGTCCAACGTTGTATGATCGTGAGTAACATTTTTCATGTTACGCTGGCGGGCAGATTTCTTTTTCACTCTATTAGTTTCTCCTTCTTCACAGTTCTCATCGGAATTGTTGAGATCCGCACCATCTTGGATAGTTTCATCTAATTTTGAATCGTCCTCATTGTTATTACTAGTGTTGTTTTTATGGTTTTTTCCTTCCAGTGCCATCAAAATACTGCTGGCAACCTTCTGAGCCTCTGAATGGACACAATCCACTCGGTGTGAATAAATTTTAGCGCATACATCGAGAGCACCGCTAGCTATCTTGAAGTTTGTTTGTTCTCCATCCTGGTTGACAAGATCGTGCATGAAATCGATGAGCTTCAGTACAAAAGCATTCTTAGCGTTGATCTTGTTGGATGCTGATAACCTGATACAATGTTTGTAGAGATCAGCTATTTGATCAAATGCCCTCTGATCAGGACAATCAACCTCCATATCGACTGTGGAAGCTCGGTTGCGTAAGATTTTTAGTTTGGTATAAGTTTTTCTTCTTTTTCGATGATTATTATATTTTTATTTTGTTCAAAAAGTCAAACGATTATAAAATTTGAGCGCAATTCGAATGTAAGAAGGCGGTATCAAAATTCTGCAATTTCGGTATAATCCCTGCTGATCAAATAGTTCCTGCAGTATCAAAAAGTTCCTGTTACTGCAGTATTTATTCGGTCGCAAATTAATTTCAGAGAAAATTTACCGCGTAAAATTTAATCAGTGTTCACTTCTTCATCAGGTTGAACTTTATTTTGTATTTTTTCAAATTATTAGCCTTCTTAATCAGTTCATTTACGTGTCGCTGCCGGCGAGCCAACTCTAATCTGTCAGCGGCATTACGTTCCCTAAGTAATTTTTCCTTTTCGATGTAGATTTTCTGAACACTCGAATCCAGTTGCTTCCAAGTAATTCTATTGGAATCTGAAGAATTCTTTTTGTCATGCAAGTACAAGAGAGGGGCGGGAATAACTCTCTTCACTAGTTGGCTCGGCTTTGTCAATCCACGTTCACGTCTGTTGTGTCTGAAAATCATCTCAACGTTAGTTGGATTCATCTCCTGCAAATTTGACTCTATGTATGTAATTATAGCTTTGGTGGAGTCTGATTTCGCTTCGCCGTGCATTTTCCGATAATGATCTTTAGACTCTTGCGGTAGCGCTTTCCAAGCTTCGCTAGCAATTTTCATGGCCTCACCAAACTTGAGACCCTTGTTCTTGGAGCAAAAGTCACGATAGAAGAAGGTAAAAGGCGAACCACGAAAATGAGTAGGACGTCGAACTTTTTTCAACATCTCTTCATTCACAAGATTGTCGATATCTTGCAGTGACAACACACTCTCGAAGGAGAAATCACAAGGCTTGAGATCAGATCTGCTGTAATCATTCATCAACAGTTTAGTTTTCCAAAGACTTAATTCAAATCTATAACGCAACTTATCAATGCGAGCTTTTTCTTCGTATTGCTCCCGTTCTTCATCGTTGAGCGAGTTCCAAAGCCGACTCGAATTAGAGTTGGCTACTAGTAGATTTTCGGCCAAAAACCAGCCGAAAGAACTCTTAGCAGACCGTGGTCTCGAATTCAGGATGAGTTCGAGCAATCGAAGTTCATCTGAATCTGTGTAAATCTTTTTCAGCCTGGCCCTATTGACCATGAAATTGTGAGCTCTCCAATCGTTTAACTCCACTTCGGAGTATCGTTTTTTTTCATCTTCGGTTAGAAATGTCCATTTTTTAGCTAAGATTTTCGTTTTATCTTGTGAAGTTAGTTTGGGATACTCATGGTTCAGTAATTCCCTGTTGATCGCTGCATACCTGATGAACGAGCCTATTTTAGCTTGCTTACGCCTATCAGCCTCAAGTTCTTGATCATGAAGATGACCTTCAAGAAACAGATTCTTCTCACAGTTTGAGAATCCATCCCATTCTTTGGCCGCGGCCAAAGCTATGGTATTAGGCTGATTGTTGCATGACGGTCCATATATGCGACTCAATTGGCTAGATGCGCGAGCAAGAAACTTTATGAATGCTTGAAATTCAAGACATTTTGAAACAGCTTTACTCATGGGTTAATCTAAAATTACTCCCTTGAAGATCTTACGAAATTCTTTAGTTATCTGAGGGCATATGATAGGCAGAAAATCGTATTTCTCTCCTTTTAACTCTAATTAACGAAGTCTTGGCTTTACTCATTCATATTAGTTTTATGTTGTATGAAATCGTGGCTAATCAATAAAGTCGGCTAAATCGGCTTACATTCTCGACGTGCTATAAGTTTATAAAGATGAATTACTCAGGGGAAACGATCAGCTGGAAGCAATCTGCGCATCGTGCGATGGAAATTGAACACGCTGTGCACAGGTTAGTGAGTGAAACAATAGTAAATTTGGGCTGAGTATTGTGCCGAGAAAAAATCGAGCTGTTTTTCATCAGAAAAACCTTAATTATTAGTTGATTGATACCATATATCGAAAAATATCTTATGTTGCATTTGTATTCAATATGTCCACTCAAATGGCTCGTATGGGCCCTAGTGTGCGCAATCTTCTTATTCACTATGCGATTGATCCGTCCCTCATCACCTCGACAGGTCCACGGCGAATGCTTCTGAAAGGGGATGTTCTGTTTTACATTCAGGCAAATGGTCTGAATCCTCGAGGCCTAGATGACAAAGAGAGATTATCGAATAGTCATCAGACATTTCAATCATCAATATCCAACCCATGTCGGTCGTGGACCGACATCCCGCTTGATATGAAAGGATTGAGGACTATAACGTCGAATGCAAGGGAGATACCCTCTAAAGCCGAACGTAAATATGTTGATATCGAGCTAACCAATATGCGTCGTACTGTTGCGAAACGGTTGCTACAGAGCAAACAAAACATACCTCACGCTTACACGTCTATTGATTGTAATATCAGTGCATTAAAATCATTGAGGAATGATTTAAACAAAACTAGCGGAATGAAAGCATCTCTCAATGATTTCATCATCAAGATAGCTGCATTAGCCCTTCGACAAACTAAAGAGGTCAATTCACGATGGAACGACCAGACTGGACAAATAGAGATACTACAAACAGTCGATATTTCGTTGGCTGTTGCTACACCGAACGGCCTGATAACGCCCATTATCAAAAATGCTAACCACCTCAGTGTCGTGGATATATCCAAAACAGTCAAAGAGTTGGCAGAACGAGCTCGTGCTGGAAAACTACAGCCACACGAATTTCAGGGCGGGACATTCAGCATATCTAATCTGGGAATGTTTGGTATCGACAAATTCAGCGCTGTTATAAACTCTCCACAGGCTGCTATCCTGGCGATTGGTAGTTCACGTAGAACAATGATGACCCCTCGTCGGCCGCTCAATTTGACGGGTTGTGAAGATTTGGTGGAGACCGTTGATTTGACAGGCGCAATGCAGCAAGCCGATGCAATGAGTGTAACTTTATCATATGACTCGCGTGTCTGTCAACAAACAGATGCGGCTCGCTACATGGAAGCGTTCTGTGCATTTGTCGAGAACCCTGATGTCGTTCGGATTTAACTTTAATTTTATGATATAGTCACGATAAAATCGTTACTTGTTTTAGATTACAATGCATTAGAACGGAGGTGTAAAAAAAATAAAGGTGTCAAAATGTTCTATTGGACTGTGCACAGAAAATGAATTTTGTGTGCACTTTCTCCTATTGCGAGTCTGAAGAGAGCAGACAGCGTTATGCGTTCAGCATGTTACGTTCGTGTGTTGCGCGTTGTCCTTATGCTCTACCACGTGATTTCACTGCCAATAGCATCTGACCTAATTCATTTATTTCATATCGTTAGAAATGGATTCTTCCGGCGGTGGTAGCCAACAAATTCCCTGCAAGATAAAAAATGTTCATATTGAGGGTGTCTACCGGACCAACGGTCCGTTGCTCGTCAAAATTGTATCGCCAATATTCAAGGCTACAAATCTCCAAGAGTTAAGCGATAGACTGACGCAAGTCACGGGACGATTGGGAACCTTAGACGCTTTCAAACATGTCGGTTTTGATATAACACCTACCGACCAGGGTAATTTGAACGCTTCTGATGGTAAGCCGAGTGAATTGGATGTCATCATCGACTTCAAAGAGTATCGGCGCCTTACTGGTGGATTTCAGACAACAACAAACAGTCAAACTGCATCGTTGTCAATCTCAACTCGTTTACCGAATATTAACGGCAGGGGAGATTCTTTGTCTGCCGAGCTCAATCAACAGCAGCATGCACGGGGTGGTAATATACGTTACACGTGGCCCATGGCGCCATGGCTGGATTCAATCGCTCCATGTTATTTGTTTTCAATATTCCAAACAAACAATGAATCGCCACCCAGCGCTTACCAGCAACGCGATCGTGGTATCAGTCATGTTATAGAGTTTAATTCGTCAATCTTTTGCAACTTACATCACTCCTTTAGCTTCGACAATGTTTGGCGTCACATTTATAGCCTCAATTCAGCACCAATCAAGACTCGCAAACAATCTGGACCATCACTGAAGTCTTCATTCAAATATGAAGTTGAATATGATAGTCGAGACAACCGAACGTTTCCGAGCACCGGAACTTTGTTAAAACTGACGCATGAAATTGCTGGATTGACAAAATTTGGCAATGTCAAATTCAATAAGAACGATATTTACGTGCAAATGAATCGATCATTAGTTCCGAAGCTTTCAATCACATGTCAAGGTTGTTTCAATGCCGGTATATTGAGTCCGTCCAACAACCTTCTCATATGTGATAAATTTTTCGCCGGTGGTCCGTTAACGTTGCGTGGCTTCGGCTGGAATGGTGTCGGTCCCAATGATTCAGGTTTTTCGCTTGGGGCACGCGCTTTCTGGATTGGTGGAGCTCATATATACACCCCACTACCTTTCGTAAGCTCTAAAAGCATAATCAACAATCACGTCAAGTTTCATGTATTCGCAAACGCAGGAAACATTGATGATTTCTCCTTCACGGATGATCTTTACAAGAATATCAACATGCTAACCAAGGGTATGAGATATTCATATGGCATAGGACTTGTATTCTACTTCAACCTAATTCGTTTAGAGCTCAATTACTGTCTGCCGTACGGCCAGCAAAAAGGTGATAGAATCAACGAAGGTCCTCAATGTGGTTTTGGGCTGTCTTTCGTGTAGCTGTTATGTCTCAGACTCTAATAATAAACTTCGTGCACCCATTATTAATGTAAACATTTACAAAAAGTTACATGTTTTTGTTAAGTCCAACGAACAGCCAACTAATAATTAGAGTGGCGATCCGTTTGGTAGCTCGTGTGCGCGCGCGCGCAATCTTGGCAGCTGGACCTGGGCGCACGCTTCGCGACATCGTTGTTATTCTTATTTATCAACACGAGAAACAACATAACCCACTTTATCAGAAACTGGTTAAGGTAAAATAGTCATACTATTTCAAAATGACCTTTTTAGTTTGTTTAACAAATTCACCCTGTACGAACGTATTGACTATCGTTCTCATTATTTTGCCATCTTTTATGACTGGCTTGGTCGCCCATGCAAAACCAACGATAACACAAAAAAGTCCAGCACGAGATTCAATTAGACATAATTCAACACTAGAGGAGAGCAATTTTACCACTGAACTGTGTCATAGACCTCACGATAATTCCACCACGCACAAAGCAAAATGTTCTGATCGTCATGCCTATTGCGATTCAGGAAAATGTCGTTGCAGGGACGGATTTTATTACAACAAATTACTCGCTGTATGCCAGCTTTATATATACCATGCGTGCACTGGCGATGAAGAATGCCAATTGTGGGACCCTGAAGCATATTGTGATGCATCATTGAATTTTATCAATGTGCCTGTTTGCGACTGTAAGCCCGGAACTTTGTATGTTCGACGCAAGAATTCGTGTTTGCCTTGCCCTCTCTATGTAGCCAATGATCGCAACGCGGCCATCAATGAGGATTATTCAATATACTGTTCATCACACAACGACCCATCAGACCCTCTGAGACTAAGAACACCCTTAAGGGTCATTTTGAGCGCAATGACACTTATCGCCATTTTGATTGTTTTGTATATCTTCTGTTTTAGGATTATTGAAGACTTAAGAAGTTTTTTGACTAAACGTCAGCGTACATTGTCTATAACCCACAACAACATGCCTCGAGGACAAAATCTACATGGTGTGATTGGCACAGATTCTCTTTCATCAAACTACGATGCAAGTGGAATAGCCAATTTGTCACCAACCCCCAATAGTTTTCAAGATTACCACTTTGGCGCTAGTTCAATCACTCCCACCGAATTCGGCACCCAGTGTCCATCATCCGCTTCATCTATCACATACCAATTGCCACGTTTTGGCATCAATCAAATATATTTGGATCCATTACCTCACACCTCGGTGGCTCTGTTAAGAGCTGCCATGCGTGGTTTCGACAACCCATCCGCAATTCCAACGTTCGACCCACCGCCAAATTATGAGGAGATTGTTGCTCGAGATGATGCTGTCCCAGATTATGAATAATTAGGCCACCCATCTAGAGCCGGTGTGTCGAGTCCTAATCATCATCATGAAGAACGTTGACATCAATCTGCTGATTGTAGCAACTAAAAAAACTTATATTAGTTCAAAATTAAAAGTGCTCAATTGTTGTAAACACGTGCATGGATCTAACAACTTTTTATTCATGTCTTCCAGTATTTGTTAAACAAATCCATGAAGGAGTCGTATATCATGAACGTTATTGCAACGTCCAAACATACACGGCCTAACCGTGGCACCGTGCCCTTGTAGAATGCTGGCAACCCCTCATGCTTGATGATTTGTATGAAACAATCCATGGTATTCTTATAACGTGCAGCTTCTAGACCTTGCATTCTAGTCTTAACTACATCAATGGGGGTATTACCGAACACTGATGCAGCGCCAGCGACAGCTCCGAAAACACCAACAACAGCTTTGTTTACAGGTTTGTTTGGATCACCCCCTCTCCACC
Organism: Fragariocoptes setiger; assembly: GCA_019968535.1. Classification (NCBI taxonomy): domain Eukaryota; kingdom Metazoa; phylum Arthropoda; class Arachnida; order Trombidiformes; family Phytoptidae; genus Fragariocoptes; species Fragariocoptes setiger. Next base: position 27,434 of record JAIFTH010000106.1, on the reverse strand, counting down.
AATCTTTAAGTGTTTCCATAACAAAAAATCTTATTGCTTGATTGCTTCCTTGCTTCATGATCGTGGCCGACAAGCCTTGGTACGTGCCTTTGATACCCTGCTCTTTTATTATGAGCCTAACACCATGAAAGAATCCCTTGTATTTGGGTTTGGGGCTTTGCTGGTCATTGATGAACTTGACTTTGATAGTTTCCATAGGTGTTACGGCAAATATAGCCTCACATACTCCAGCCCCTAGACCACAATACATGCGACGAACTGGCGTCAAGGTTCCTTTTTCATCAACACTACGTCGTTTGAATTCTTCGAATGCACCAAATCGAACAGCCGATTTAGGTATTGATCCATACAATAACACACTGAGGCCACGATACAGGCCAAAGAAACCATTGGTTCTGACCGTTTGCTTGATGACATCTCCGATGCCAGCATAACGCGGTGTCGCGGACCTTTGATCGAGTTGCAATTGTGTTTTAACGTATTCCGTTGGATAAGTGATGCAGATTTCTATACCGCCAGTGATACCACCGGCGATAATATTTTTAGTAGCAGACATACTTTGATAGTAGTTATTGTAAAAATGATACAAACAATTAAAATATAAACACTAATGATAACAATCTTGCCTAGTAAATGCGATGGTTAGCTCACAGCGGCGTGCCATCACCATTCAACGTGCCATCAGCAGTAAGTGGTTCAAGTCGAATACTGTGTGAGCACACAGCGCCATCTCACGCACACACTCCGTAAGCGGGCACTACAAGTTTCTAGGCTGTCCTCTCATGGTGTGCTAGTGTTCATAGTTCAGTGCTAGACGCCGATAAGAGGAAGAACGAGAAAAGTGATCGAAGCCAAACCAAATTTAAATGAATGAACAACAAACGACCCACCGATCCGTGCCTCAACTCAATTGAATCGTGATAGAGTAGACATGACACATACAGACCACACCGAGAGTACAACATCAAGCGATGACTCGACCAACAAACAATTATCAGCTTTCTGCCGCGAGGTACGCAATCTATTACGAAGTAAGCCGAATTGTATGATACCGTTTTCAAAATTTGTGCCGGCCTATCACAATCACTACGGGCGGCAATGTTGCGTCTATCAATTCGGCTTCACGAAGTTGATCGAATTACTTGAGGCCATACCGCACGTTGTTCAAATTGTTGGCGAAGGTTCAAGTCGTTACATAACACTAACACATCGTGAACAGATCAAACGATTTGCTTCTGATCTCATCAAAGTGATAAAAGCTCAGACTGGAAAACGAATTAAACGCAGCACATTCCCGTTAGCGTACGAAACTTTGTTTGGAAGACAGTTTCGTGTACAAGATTATGGTGCATCTAGTTTGGACGAATTACTTTCAGAAGTTTGGCAAGGTACCATCAACACTATACCGATCGACCAGCATGATACTTGGTTTGAGATTCCTCGTCGTGAACGCACCGATAAAGAGCTCGAACGAACCAAATATTTCATTTGGGATATCATTGAGCTGCTATTGACATTCCCACCAACTTACTCATTACAGTTCTCTAAATTTATACCCGCCTATCATCATTATTATAATAGACAATGCAAAGTGTCAGTATACGGTTTCACGAAGTTGATTGATCTCTTTGAGTCGATATCAAATGATGTTGTTGACATAATCGACTGTGGCCCTGGCGAAGAGAAAATCATTGTGTTGAATGAAAAACATATACCATGTCGTGTGCGCGATCACAGTTTTAAAAGATCGCGTCGGATGGCAGCAGCAATACTCGGAGACATGACAAATAAGCATAATAACAAATAAATGTATCACACTTTATCATATCCTAAAAGTTTCTTGTACAAAACAACAGATTTTTCATCAATTAGTGACTCCTCATTTAAAAAGAAAGGGAGCTTCTTGATGCGTCCGTTCTTAAACTCTCGCACTAAGAACGAATTGAACATGCTTGTGACGTCAGATCTTTCCACCTGGGCTGGCGTGAACGATGTCTTTCTAATATTCATGAATATTCCATAATGGTGAGCTGTATAAGTATCATCTAGTGGGTTGTAGTAGAGTCTAACTATGTAGCGTTTGAAAAACCAGCTGATTACAACGGGTGACAAGAAAAAGGGTACAAAGGCCACACCAATACTAGCGATACCGACGGTAACACCTTTTTTGGCGAGTATCGAGCCATAAGAAGCTGCCAAACACAAAGATGATACAATAGAAACTGACTTCAGATAGAGGATGCGGCTCTTGAGACTGCCTTCATAGATGAGGATTGAGTCGTTTTGGTTTGGATTTTGATAACTCAAGCTATTTAATTGAGTGTAAAACCGAACACTCCCTTTTAATATCGCCGGTCGTGGAATCACGGTAATTCCAGATATAAGGCCCGTAAGAGCCATTTGTGCCACACAGGAGGACATAAATAAACAATTGAGGTGTTTGATGGCGCAATACTTCACTGGTATCATAAAATCACAAGATTTGCAAGTTACCTTCATGTGCTTCAGCAAGTTCAATTTCAATTTGATCATGCGCGGACATGTCCAGCTGATCGCACACGTCCGTTTGGCTTACTCATCACGAGCCGGCATGTTGAGTCGCACCAAAGGTTTTTCATCAGTCGTTTTCATCCATATTCATTAAAACATATCTACTTTACGACCATGGAGTTACCGATATCTTCAACAAATATCTGGCTTGTGTTGTCGGGCACTTCATTGATCAAATCGAAGGATTTTATTGGGAATATTCTCGAGCAGAATGCTGAAAAAATCATCCTGGGATGCTGTTACTATCAAGAGAAAACATCACCCCTCAGCCGCCTATCAGAGGCACTTTTCAGTGAAATCAAGGAATCAGAGATGCTCGGACGTGTCATGAATCAGATGAGTAAATTTCTTAACTTGAGCCACGAGCATTGTCGCGAACTTGTTTGCTTGTACTTGGTGTACCAATTCAAGGGAACCCAATCCCAACTCAAGCAATTCTTTTCGCTCGACAAAGATTGCCAGAGCCTGTTAGTAGAGTTTCACAACTATTACTACTCTGAACGATTATTTTTATTATTTTCTATGAAGCAAATCCTATGCCATTCCACGGAAGATTCGTTACACCCTTACCGTCAACTGTTTTGCGGATTCGTTGAAGCAGTAGACAAAGAAGACAGGATTTTTCTAAGCTTAATCAAGCAGTATGAAACTCTCACTACATGTGAGTTACCATCAAAAAGCTCTCATGGGCCCTACATGCACGACAAATTAATTGCTAATTGGGTTCGACAGAATATCAAGGAAATGATAGAAATTCTTCAATTGATGATAGTCCACACTAGGAACAAGAAACTCAGTCTACGCCAAGTAGTTAAATTGGTCGAGCTTTTCAGTGGCATATCGCTTCAAAAACGATTCTCCAACATGATTAGTTCTGGGGTACTCATCCAAAAGAAGGAACTCACCAATAACCTCAAGTTAATACTATTCCTCGAATCAACTACTATCGTACAAGCGCTAGATCTCGAGAATTTAATCGAGTGTCAATTGAGCGATCGAGATAGCCACATAATGTTTCAAGATGGAAATACTTTAGAAGAACTCAACAATTTGATCATGCAACCAAAAGAAGGATCAACTATTCAGGCTCCTGTCTACCTATCATGGATGGTTGTGAGAAGTTGGGAATGGTCTGAGTTTCCTGATACCGAGCAAAGCGCAGCCGACATTCAAAAACTTATGTCAATGGCTCTCCGTCGCAACGTCTTCACTCACATGTACGAAGGTCTAACTAGTTCCACTATGAAGCAACTTGACGACACTATCGTTCACAATTACGTTTTCGATATAAATCGTGGACTAATCTCGTGTGTCTTAGAAATATATGATCTCAATCACGTCGATCGAAAATCGATCGGCGAATTCGACAATCTCCTACTGATTTTATTGGATTCAAAATCAGCGTCCAACAAGATTCTTGATAATAACTTGAACAACAGTTTGGGCAGCATTATCGTTAAATCGTGGGATAAATTTCCACTTGAACTTAGTCCTTTTATTGATAATATTGTTTCATTCAGTCGAACAGAAAATCATCATGCTGTGCTCAAAATTGTCAGAAATCTAACATCTATCACCCAATCATTCAGCACAGAAATCGCGCACAAAACAAAACCTCTTTACCAAGAGGGCTTCTATAAATTATTGCAAGACGTGACACTGTATGGAGATCACGACCTACTTATCGGTGCATCAACAGTTGGTTTCTTAAACCAGAACAATCAAGGACACCGAATAATCACCTGGTCCAATGTCAAGCTTGATGGATGGTTAATTTTACGTCATATCTTAGACCAGAAAACCAACTCTTTATCTCTAAATGAAATCGAAAGTTATGACGCTGCAGAGTCGCTCCAATTATCAAAAGTAGTCGACTTATGTCGAGGACTACTTAACAAACTTCGGCCTTCGTCATGCCCCCAAGTGATGGCATTATCCAAATCATGCCTTCACTATTTCGATGTCCTTACTCTACATAGAAGGCCACCACGTGTTTACGTGGCCGCCTGCCTACGACTTTTGTCGTCCCAAATTCGAAGGAAGTTGTTAAAGGCAAGTGACATATTAAATAAGATACAAGATCGACGTTTGTTGCCTTACATGGTGGGCCTTACGCACAAATTGGTCGACATAACTGTTGGACGTGACACTAACGCATCGACAATTGGTGAATTAATTGCATCCGAAGAATGTATCAGAGGTCAATATGAACTTTGCAAGGCTTTCCTCGAATTCATAACTGTTTTATTAGCGGACCCCTGTCACAAATCGTTTGAGCAGACATTACTTGCTTCTGTGATCTACATCCTGAATGAAATTTACCCTTCGCATCACCTATGGAGTTACGAAGATGCAAGCGATTCAAAAGCAATGAGTCGATTGTGCACGGGCGTTTTCCATCAGATATTGTCAAATGCCGGGGACGACAGTTCAGACAAGAAAAGCCAGCTGGAGTTAGTCTGTATCATCGGCTTAATCCAAACACATCCTCATTTACAGCTACTAAGCACTATCAAAAATGGAGAACAAATCATAAAAGCGGCGATTGAGCAAACCGGAAGTGACATTGTACTGACAGTCGATGATCACGTCATCATGCTTCGCCAATCATTGTCAATATTGAATCGTCTTTTGATTTACAATGACATCGTAGGAGACCATTGCAATATAACCGAATTCACTGACGGCAGCAACGAACTGAACGTTCATGGGGTGAAAGTTTCTCGTAAGCAGACCAGCATACCCATGACGGCCATTGTCAAGGTTCTTTTCGCGACAAATTCAAGACCAAACTTACTGCTTCAACTTTTTTATTACATATATCAACAATACGACCCATCACTAGCTTGCCTAGCTATACAGGTACTCAAGCGAATCGCTAAAAAATTCTCTCTATCATTGATGGCTTGTTTAGGCGCGGAAGCTGAGTCTATATGTGACTTTTTCCTCTCTAGACTCGAGGGAGTTACTGAAGATCTCAACCTTAAAGTTGCTATTCTTGACTTTATGTCGACTTGCGTCCAATATCAACCCGGACTAATGGAAATGTTCCTGAACTACTCGAATACAAAACCTGAATCGGCCGGATGCATACAAGCTGTGATGAATATGCTGGAAGAAAAGAAGACAAACAAATATCACTGTTCTAAAGATCTGCACGCTGCTTCGCTCAAATTCATTCTCACATTCTGGCAAGGGCAGCATTCTGCGATAGCAACGTTGGATAGAATGAAAGATTTTTGGACTTTAGTCACATTTCCTCTTGTAGAGTTTTCTCCACAAATTCAGAGTGGTACACCGTCAAAACTATCCAATATAAACGACGAAAAGCTTTGTTGCTATGTTCTCATGATACTCGCACGTGAAATCTTCTATCTCAAAGGTATTCCCACCGATAGGACCATCAATCCAGAGCTAATTTGGATATTTAATCAATTTGCTCAATCTCAAGTGCTTGCTACTTATTCAAATCATCTCAAAAAAATCTGCCACGACCCATCGCGCTTGAATGACGCAGACATCAACATGGTATTATCCGGATGGCGAGACTTCCTCGTTTCATGCAACAAGCATAATCCTTTCGTCATGTCTAGTGATATGAAGCTCAAAATATATTTAGACACAATGTCTATGTTAGAAGATCAGTTGGGCATGATAATGGCTATCGATAAGCAGCGAATGTCATTGGTATCGGAAACATTGTTCTTCACCAGTCATTATTGGCTAAGTGACAGGAATGTTTCTAATAGTGCCTACGAAAAGTTCCACCATCTTCTTTATCTGGTTGATGGCGATAAAGACAGCATACCATTCGCTGCCCTGGTCACTTTTATGGCATCATTCAACGTTTACCTCATAAAAGACGACGTCAATTTGAAACAAAAAACCAACTTGTCCGACCTAATCGTGCCCACTGTACAAATCTTGGAATTCAGCGTTCAACTCTACCAGAAACACATCGTAGCGTCTAGGAATATGTTATCTACTGTCGAGAGCAACCTGTGTCTACTAAGCATATTGTGTCTCAGGTCTATAATGAGCATGGCCTGCAAAGACGCATCTCTATGGGTGCCTTTTATCAGGACTAACTTCAAAGCTGAGCTCTTTGGACAAATTTTAACGAGTTTGTTGGAACGAAAAGAAGATCCCGAAGTTTGTCATGCTATATTCGAGCTACTTACAACTATGTGCTCGATTAGTGAAACTGCCACGTTTGTAAACTCATGTAACATTCTGGAACAAATTTTCTCCAAGATTTCCACCGTCCATGAAACAATGAAACCCTCGGCATTGTCTTCTGGCTCCAAAATAACTTGGATCATGATTTATCATCAGGCTATGAAGTTGAATATCATATTGCTCAACAAGTTGGGACACGAATGTATCAATAACGCACTTGCTTTTCTCAAAATACACCAGCAACGCATAATTAAAACTTTAGACAATGTCCGTATTCCCAGCAAGTCCAACGATACAGAGGAGTGTCTATACACCATGAGATTTATCAGTCTGATTGCAAAATATCGAAATTTTTGGGAAAGGCAAAACAAGCAATCTCTACATGCAATCACGGAAGAGATGAAAAAATTCTCCAACATTGTGGTACCGAAACTTTTGAACACTAGCATGAACGATGAGTCGTCAGACGGCGCCACAGTTCCAGACTTTGAAAACGCGCGCGCTCTGAATCGATGCACTATCATAGGTTATCACAGGCTAACGCAGGCTGATCGCCGCGCTGGGCTCGTCAGAGCATGCGCTAAGCTGGCACCGGCACAGCAGCACTTCCCGTTGAGCCCGTTCAAGTGAATCACGTTGTTTGATGATTGACCACGGCCGGCTATATTATTTGTCATCCTATCTGATTGGCTCTAAGTTTGTATTTAGATGCCGTAATCATCTTGTACCTATCATATTGTAGCATATTAATAAAAAATTTTGTGACTCACACGACCTATCACATTGTCGTCATTGAGTGGCATCAACCCGCCGGATCATCAGTCCTATTGCAAACTGGGACAGGATTGCCGAAATTGTCTCCAGCTAACAAAAATGGCTGTGCCGCTCATATCTAAGATAGTTAAGCCTAAGGGCCAAGCTGTTGCTAAATTCGAAAATACCGTCGCTCAGGTAGGTGTCCATCTTTGATATTGGTGTCTACATCAATTCCGTATCACAGCAATATAAATCTAACGTCGACATGTATGCATTTTTGCACCATTGAATTTCAGGCACTAACCGAGTTGGAGCAGAGCACGGATCTGAAACTACAACTCAGAGAATTACAGATATGTGGCGCTAAGCAAATTGATGCTAGTGGAAAGAAGGCTATCATTATTTGGGTTCCGTACCCTCAACTCAAAGCCTTTCAGAAAATCCAGGCAAGAATAGTGCGCGAACTAGAAAAGAAGTTCTCGGGAAAGCATGTCGTTGTTATCGCCAAGAGAACTATCTTACCCAAGCCTACACGTAATAGCAAGACCAAGAACCGCCAAAAGAGACCCAGAAGGTATGTTCCAATGATCACCCATTATCTTTTGAGCGGACCTTTAAATTATAGTTCCACGTTTCACTAATTCCTATCACCATGATCCTTTTTATCGCCTCAGTCGTACACTCACAGCAGTTCATGATGCTATCTTGGAAGATTTGGTTTACCCTGCTGAAATTGTAGGAAAGAGGTTCCGCGTCAAGCTCGATGGATCCCGCTTAATGAAGGTACATTTAGATAAGGGCAACCAAACGTTTGTAGAGCATAAAATCGGTACATTTGCATCGGTGTATAAGAAGCTGACTGGAAAGGAAGTGACATTTGAGTTCCCTGAGCCACTATTCTAAGACAAATGATGTCAACAATATTAAAACCTAACTAAGAAAAAGAATATACTTGTGCTTTAGCATATCCAGTTCTTCGTGACAGCCTCCCGCTTCTCTGCTGGTCGTGATTCTTCGGTAGTATTATAAATGACTGTGGTTCATCAGCGCACGTGGGTCCCGATCATTGTTGATTTACACTCTTTTTTATTTATTCATGATTCTTTGAGTCTTCTGCCGACTAGCGGCATGAGATGGTACAATATTTCCCATGAGTCAACAATTCAAACCACGCCCGATCAAGAGTTGATATCCTTGATTTATGCCATTGTTACCCATATGGAAGTTTTTTGAGACAGATGAACTAGAGATAATGACACTGATATCAGACAATCTCACTCTGCCAGAAAACGCTGAGTCAAATATTTGTCATTACAATCTAGCGAGCATAATCTAGCATATTCTATACTAGCTGAGCCTCCTGTGCTTATTAATATTCCTAGCAAGTAGCATGAGCAAACTCGCCCGTTTATTAAAGCTTCACTTGAAACAAGAATAATAGGATAATTTTTGTACAAGTAGATCAGAAAATTTCAAATAAAAGTTAATGAAAAGCCTCAGGATGATATCTAAAGTTTTCGTCTTTGCCATTGTTTTTCTGGCCGTGATCCAACAAGCCAACTCATTAAATTACAGCCTGTGTGGTGAGTTGAAAGTACACTTTCGTTAAAGAAAGTTCTTATAATCATTCCTTGTTAGCTCCTAACTCAAATCTTTTATATCAAAAAATTCTTCAACCCGAAGATCAAGATAAAACTCTTTCCGATGTCGTCGACGTCAAGATTAATGATTGCGAATCAACAGTGGATCCTTGCACTTTGGTACGAGGATTCAACAAATCGATAACCATAGATTTCAAGCCTAAGGTCGAGCTGAACAATCTGAAAATCAAAATTGCGGGAAAGCTTAAAAACCTACCTGTGCCATTCAATGTAAACCCAGACACGGCTTGTGGACACTATGGTCTAACTTGTCCGCTAGTGCCCGGGCAGAATTACAAATTCCAACTTTCTTTGCCGATCTATAGAACCTATCCCAAGATCAATGTCGATATCCAACTGCGACTGATTGACCAGGGAGACAGAGTAGCTGTTTGCTTGGTCATACCAGCAAAGATTCAGGAACCCGAGAAGGAATCGACTTGAATCAGTCCAGTGAAGAGAAAAGGCCAAAAATCGGCGTCTGCCAATATGTAATCGCGAATTTATTGAATAAAATTGTTTCATGCAATCATCTTAAGCATTGGGTTCCAACTCTGATGCTGGTGTTTCAGGTTCCTCGTCGTTATATATATTTTCGGCCATCTGCCACACCTGCATGATATTGTCCTCTGATACTGAACAAACGACCCAAGGCTCGTTTGGGTTCCATGAGAAGTCGCTGATTTTAGCTGTGTGGCCACCATGTATGAACAACAACTCCGGGGGACCGTCTTCAGCATCTTCTGTTGTCTGCTCTTCGCCAATTTTACTCAAGTCCCAGACATGTAAGCGCCGGTCGGTACCACTGGACGCCAAAATGGTCTCGTTGTGCGGTGACCATTGAACCTGGAATATTTCATCTTTGTGTGACGCAAACACGTGCAATTTGAGCTTCACGTTCCGCAAATCCCATAGGGCTACAGTTTTGTCGGCTGAACCGGTTGCTAAAATGTACTCGCTGTATGGATTGAAAGATAGACAATTCACCTCAGCCTGGTGGGCGTCGACGCGATGGCTAGGTTTATTGGCGTAACCTGAGCGTGTATCCCAAATCATAAGTTTCTGATCGTCAGCAACTGAACCGAAAATGTGGCCGTGGAACAAATGCCAGGCTACATCTTCGACAACAGCCGAATGACCGGTAAAAATCGTTTTAGCGTCGAGTGTTTTAGCATCTTTTGGGGCAGCATTTACGTCCCACAAGCAGATTGTACTGTCATCTGAGGCACTTAAAAGGTTGCCTGCGACATTGGGGTTCCACGATAGGCCATAGCCTTCTTTCTGATGTCCTTTCAATCTGAGATCAGGGTTGCATTCACCGCTGGGATCTGGTTTGGATGGATGCTTTGTGTAGTCGAATATTAGGACGTCACTTGAAGGTGTTTTTGTGGCGATTATACAAGGCCTCTGTGGCATAAATCGGGCCCGATTGACTTCGCCCTCATGATTGATTTTGATGTCGATTTCAATTTTGCCATTAACTGAACCGAACCCGCCGAATTCGCCTTTCTCTGAATCATATTGTGAAGCGTCGAATTGGGCATCCTCATTGGGCAATTGTACACTAGCTATAAGAAGATGATTTTGTTCGTCGCTTGTGTGTGTGCCCAGAATCATTCGATGAACACTATAATCTTTTCCATCAGGTCTCATGACATCAGGTAACCACTGAGCGGTCAACGATGGCCACTCTAAGGCATGTGTCATCACAAGGTCGTAAAGGAAGGGGGTGTTCTTTTTCCATATTTTATACTCCTCATTAATGACACGCTCCTCAACGGCCTCCTTGTCAGTCATTGTGTCTGATAGTATATAAATGTAATGAATTTCACGTCGTAAAATACCTCTTGCGATGTGCCTATTGTGAGTAGCCGGTCGATATGAAGCCAATGTGAACCGCGATCGGCGGTTGTTGCCTAGAGTGCGCGCCTAGTAGTGTTTCACGGGGAAAAGCAAGATTTGTCCAATCGTTTATTATGTGCAAAATATTGTTTGATTTGTGTGCAAGAGTTTTTTTACTGGAATTCGCACACCAGAATTGTCGCCGTCATACTTAGTGTAACCATGGTGATAAAAAAGCTTCTTGCACAAAAAATCAAGCGAGCAAAGAACAAAATTACACACAATTCTTGACATAAATTTACGCGGTGATTTTGAATCAAAAAATTGCAATGCAGCCTGGCGGTAATGCCAGAAGTTTGTCTAGCAATGGCAGCAGCACGCGTTGGCAAACAATGTCTGCGCATCGATTGAGGCCCGAGGGGTCCTTGCTTCGCGCGTGCTCCCAAGTGAAGCAACCTTAGGTTATGTCTCGCTGCACTCGCGCTACTAGCTGGAATTGATTCATCCCGATTAATTTGAATCACACAATGAGACCACATAGTGTCAAGCGATTGATGAATGGAATTAATTTTTATTTCATCTATCAATGTTAAACTAATAATAATATTTTAACTAATTGACAACAATAACGTAATAGTAGTATGCTATAGAAAATAACAGTCCTTGTCTTGATTGACACCCGTTTACACTCGGCCACACACACACACACACACAAATTCTAGCCATGGATTTTAGCAATATCAACACTCGGGTACTCATCAAGGAACCCAGAGGTGTAATTCGACTATTGCAGATACTATTCTGCGTTATAGCGTGGTCCACCACTACCGGTTTTTCCACCATCACACAATTGACCATGGATTGTGCGGATGGTGTCACACGATACACACTCGACTACAAGGTTGAATACCCATTCGATTTTAGAGAGATCGAAGTCATAACCGCGTACAAATGCACGAACGAAACGGATGTGACACAGACATTTCCGATTGATTTTTCATCTACGGCCATGCTTTTTGTTTTCAATTGTGGCCTCAGTATGTTGTATGCTATCGGATGTATTATATTTTACACAGTTTATCATGTCAAGTACGCGACCAATCCATTATTACCTATCGTAGATTTATGCATCACCGTATTCTTTGCAATAGTCTGGTTCTCAATGGCGCTTACGTGGGCCCTCAACGTTAGCGACCTGAAGCACTATGCTCATCCGAATTATATTAAAGATTATTTGTCAATTTGCGACGATGAAAATGCCAATTGCTCACCAACCAATCCCGGAAAATGGTCCTCGTTAACAATATCAATTGTGGCCGCATTCACATCGGTTATACTGTGGGCTGGTTCATTGTGGTTCGTGTTCAAAGAGACAAGCTTGCACAAGAAAAACATCCAGCAACAACAAGCACAAGCACCACAACAGCAACCATCGGGCTCGTACAACAACTACCCAACTCAACAACATTATCGACAATCTCAGGCCCAACAATATCAGTCTCAACCATCAACGAGTGGTGTTCAAATACAGCCGTATCAGTCAAACTATTAGCCGTGGAAGCTCCCAACATCGAGTCCCAACATAAACAATATGTTTTTCGATACAATAAGTGTGACCGTGTGTGCGTCTTGTTTTGTTTTATCACTTTCTTCGACGCAACTACAGTTATAATTTCTTTTCAATTATTCTCTATCGCGCACATGTGTGTAAGCGCATCTAGCAGTAATCAGCAACAATAATTTCAAGATGAAACATTAGAATTCACTCCAACGTTCGAGAAAGTTCACGACGTATCGTGCGTATAGAAATCCACGTAAACAAAAAATGAATCTGACATCCTAAAGCCGACGACGATTTTTGTTGTTATCATTGTTTGCATCAACAAATGAGAAGCCATAGGAATATTGACAGAACTCGTTATTTGGTTCGATCGATTTTCCGTTCTTGGTTCGCGAGATCGCCTAAGTATATTCTATTCTAAATAAATGAATGAACTAGAAGAAATATATATAAAGCTTAGCATTTGGTAGATTATATTTGCTGTTTATTTATTTAGATTTGCCATCATTCTTTTCGTGTGATATGTGATACGTGTGATGATGATATTTCTATCCAGCTATGTGAATCGAAAGGTTAATACACACACACGTGCACACGCATGAGCTTTTGTGTTCATCATTCAACAATCATTGTCAGTTTAGCTCTGTCGTGTCTGTTGCTGTTGTTAACCCATCAGATTCGGAAAATAACAAGTGTTTGAGCTTTCAAAAGTTTGAACTCTTGATTTATTTATTTATTATTATTATTATTATTTCTGCTTTGCACAAACAAACTTACACTTGAAACTTAAGTGATATGTGCCAGTGTCTTATCGTCCTACCAAGGCGTGTTCAATTATTTGTTAATGAAGCCATTCAAAGTGCAAGAAAACAAACAGCTTTGCATTTCACTTGTGCTTGATTCGCATGCATACGAATAAACAAACACACGAGCCGGTTATCGAATCGAGCAGTAGTAAGTAGTCCGCTATCGCCGGTATCCCGTTGAAGCAGTAAACTAGTCTACTTATCTGGCTTGCCAATCAGTCAAGGTGTGTGTGAGTGTGTGTGTGTGTGTGTGTGTGCGCAGTTTGCTCTGTTTCTATCACTTAACTCATTCCGACAATCAATTTGGAATTGGCAACTTGTTCCCTCATTTCAGTTAGATTTTTCACCATTATTACGGTGTTTTGAATTGATGTTGATCAAAAGACACCTGGTTACGGAAAATGTATCAGCTTTGTCTCCGGAATGTTTCTGTTGCATTGACACTGATCTTTCGTCAGTCTAAGATAGTCTATAGTGATTTTTCGCTGAGGCAATCGACAAGAATGATATACAGCAACAAAGACGACGATTGTTGGGTTCGGAAGATTTGCGAAACACTGTACGCCAACACATTCAACAGGTACGGCGACACAGCCATTGAAAGGGTGAAATATTTATTTTCCTTCACGCCTCAATGACTGCAATCACTGGATTGATTGCATACAGGCAGCAGTAGTCGCGACCTTTGTTCTTGCCGGCAAGAAACACTAGTACGCACACAATCTCTGACATGTGTCATTATTGTTGCTGTTATAATTCTGCAGTCGTATTAAGTAACGGCTCGTTCAATGCTTCATGATCGGCTTCAATTTTCCTTTTGTTTTGTGTAAGAAAGACTCGAATAGCGGGCTAGATAGCTAGTGATCAAGTGTGAAAGTGGTTGTTGTTATTTATTATTAATTGTCAAATGTCTAGGCAGGAAAAAAATGTGCCAATCCGGACAAGAATTACTTGTTGTTTACAACTTTTTTATTTATCTCGAGTTGTCGAGCTGTGTTTTCGTTTAAAATCTAGTAGAATTGTGCACAGTTGTGAGTCAGATGGAAGAACTGGTTGCTCGGCGTATGATATAACCAAATAGAAAAAACAGGGAAACAATACTACCAGCAGCGCTGATAAATGTAGTCAATGATCGGAAGAAACTTGCTTCCATTGTTTTCCTTTTCAACTCGATCACGCGACACACGGGTGACTATCGACACAACAATGATTCATAGCTGTGATAACCCACCAGTCGGACGGATTGAGGGCCTGGCGCCAATATTAAGGCAGAGAGTTGCGATCAGACGGATTTGAATCTTCTGCATCATCGGTATTCAGACGAACGTCGTAACAAGAAGATGGTTGATCCTCATCACTTCGCCACATGTACCTTGTATGGAAGGTCACAAGCTAGAGATATATCGTGCCTCGAAAACATTTAACCGTGCAAACGAGCGCGTGAGCGAATGTGCGTCACAATGCATATGTTGATGCCAGCGAGTGATTGGCAGTTTTAATTCACAATATCAATAGCACAAAGCAATCTAATCTAGCAATGTCATGATGAAAATTCATAACGAATGTCGCGTAACATTATTACCACTAGTGAGGCTATGATCGTGTTTGCTTCGACATAGCGGGATTCTGCACACACGCGTACTGATTGCACTTGACACGGTGCACGCTTAATCAACGTAATGCATACATGCACGAGGTTGAGCAACTTTCGTTCTTCCTCACATTCACTTTTATCATAACATTGATGCTAATCTTTCACCAAGACATAGCACAAACGATAATCATCCTGATTAATGGAACTTCGTTAGTGACATTCACACAGGTTTCACTTATGCGCTCACAAACGCGCTATGCGTGCATCACAGCATACTAAATTGGATACACGAATGAATGAACGAACTCTCGGCGGTACATGTGATTCGTTTCTTATTCGCATGATTGCTCGTTCTCTATCTTGCAAAATTGAACTCATACCTTACCGGCATCAGCGCGTGTTTGCGTGTGGCTTGTCTCACTGTTTGGAAAACCATCAGGCCATCAATATTCGCTAGCGATGTTGTTGATATTGCGTGCCGATGATGTGTATGTTGCCGAATCATCGCGAGCTTTTTAAAGTCACCGCATTATCGCATCTCGAGCTTGCACACAAACGCGAAGTTGCGTGGAAATTGTTATCTGTTCAATGCAAGCATACTCACACACTTGTCGCCGTCACACGCACGCACTCACGAACGCTTTCTCCACTTTTTTCTGCTTTGAAAAGGCAGCTCGATGCTGATGATGAACACACGCATGCTCACACACTCACACAATGTAGTATGCAGTTCATTGAGAGTGTATGTGTATGTGTTGAGCTCATGAAAGTTCGCCGCATTTTGCTCGAATGTTCATGATACGTTGGTAAATAAAACTTGCTCGATGCGTTTTGAGGTAAGATTTTAAATCACGTAAGCGAAAGCATATCTGTTCAAAAGCTGTACAGGTTTCAATGGAAGCATTTTAGGTATTCATTTTTATTCGCAATAGTAACATAGCAAAAAGTGTTTGTTACGCCTTTTTGTTCTTTGTCATTGCATTTACACCCGGCCGGTACAATATTGCGAAATTGAGCTTGCCGAACCAACTTTGTGTGTATGTGAGTACGAAAGTTAAGTTAGCGAGTGTGTGAGTGAACGAGAACAGTGTGTAAAACAGAGAAAGTGTGTGTTGGTCCAGAGAACACACACAGGCAAGCATTCTGGCGTGATTTGGATGCACACACACACACACACACACACACACAAAGTTGGCCGCTTGCTTGTTGTGTGTGACGTTCAGAACATTTGCTGCTGCTGCTGACTGACGAAAGACCAAATGCAGTCACACACAAACACGCACACGTACACATACACACGCACACGCACACGCACACATACACACGCACGCACACCACTCCATAAGCTTTCGAGAAAAAAAAGAGATAATAATAATAATAAACACTAGCTATAGGGATAAGTGATAAGCTCCCCGAAAGAATAATAACACTAGTACAGTCAAGACATCGCTTGTGAGACTGTTGATTTGCTTCATCACCTTTGCATCTGCAATAGCAGTAGCCCCCACAAGTTGTTCGTTTTGTTTACACGCACGCACACGCAGACACACACGCACGCACACAAACTCTATCACTTCACAGCAATGAATTTTACTGCACATCACATGATGGATGTTGACATTTAAAGTATTGTTATTATTATTGTTATTATTAATATTAATACTATCTTTAGATGATACTAAGAAGAACAATATTGCTATCAACACTGACTCATCGTGCTTGATCGATATTAGCCTCTAGGGTGGTTGCATATTGGTGCACGTCAATAGCAAGCGTGCAGCCGAGTCCCATCGTCGTATTCCATCATGAAAGCCAAATATCAACAGCAACATAATCATCGCATCAAGTGTAGCAATATCCTCAGTGTGCTCAAGAATAGATCTATTGGAAACATTAGCAGCATACAATGCAGGCGTCGATTGCAAATAACACCGCATCTAATTGATCGGTTCGCTCTTGAGGCCGAACTATGGGTAAGTCCATAAATAGAGATCATGTTTTTGAGTTTGTGTGTGACGACCTTGACCCTGAATTTGTTCGTTCATGAATTTGTGTCACTTCAAGATCGCACTACCTAATGCATTCTCATTCCATATCCATTGATTGGCATGGCAATATATCATAAACAGGGCCATTACGGTTGCGTGAACACTCTGGAGTTCAATGAACATGGAAGCATCTTGGCAAGTGGCTCTGATGATCAGGATGTCATACTATGGAATCCATTCGCACGCAAAAAGCTCAAGACAGTATCGACAGGTCACACAGGCAACATTTTTTCCGTAAAATTTTTGCCACATTCCAACGATACTATCATCGCTACCGGAGCCGGTGACCGATTGGTGAAAGTATTTGACACCAGTGTCAATGACACATTGCTCGATTGTTCGTGTCACGCCGGTCGTGTAAAACGTATCGCCACCGTGGCTGAATCGCATTTTCTATTGTGGTCAGCCGGCGAAGATGGAAAAATTTTACAATTCGATCTACGTCAGCCTCATGTTTGTAGCACTAGTTCACCGTCAAATATATTAATTTCGCTAGAGGGAGATATACAAAATATTGAAGCCAAATGTATTGCCGTCAATCCTGTTCGCACAGAACTGTTGGCCGTTGGCTCGAACGATCCATTCGTTCGTTTGTATGATCGTAGATACATCAATGTAGAGCAGAGACCACAGCAAGAACAAAGCAACGCAAGATCTCAGAAGACATCATTCGGTTCACCTTCTCACGGTAGCAACAGTGATATATCTAGCAATTTGTCAAACAACAGTAGCAATTATCATGAGCACTCTTTTGACTCTAATCAAGGTACCAAATCTTCATTGAATGGATGCCTCTCATACTTCTCACCTGGTCACTTGCATGACAAACCATTCAAAGAAGCTTACTCCTCAACCTATGTTACTTTCAGCCCTGATGGGCAAGAGCTATTAGCCAATATTGGAGCTGAGCACGTCTATCTATTCAATGTGATTGCGCCCGATGAAAAGTTCAAATTCCAAAGATTCAAAAGTGATGTTACATTGGCACGATGCGATTGTCAATTATCTTCGACACACAAAGAGTCTAGACTACCATTGTCACTCAATAATAACTCTAGTCGCTTGTCATCTACTGGAAGATATTCTCAAGCATGCGCTAGCCAGAGAGAACAAATCGAAACTCGTGTTTTAGCTTTAAGGAAGCGAGTGAAACTCCAATTGAGGGCCAAAGAGTATTCGACAGCGATCAAAATATGCAATGAGCTGATAGCAGATATCAACAATCATTCAAAATTGTACAAATTAAGATCCGAGGCTTATATGCAACGCAATTGGCGCGGTGATAAGTATGCGGCCGTAAGAGACGCGTCTATTAGCATTCTTTTGAATCCGACCTACTTTAAAGCTTACATCATATTAGTTCATTGTCTCAAGGATCTTGATTGGTTCGAGGAAGCGTGGGGTTGTTACAATCTTATGCTTTCGAGCATTCCCGAGATTAACGAAAAATGCAACAAGGATTTATTACAAAAGCTTCGGGAAGAGCTTGAGTTGGCCGAGCATGATCGCAAAAATCAAGCTGCACCGAATGGCGATGACAATTATGGCGAATCCGACTTCGAAAAGCTAGTGAATGATCCCATTTCGGAAGATGTTGATTTTGTGATCCTGGGTGATCGAGACGACGTCCGGGCGTTATTTACGCGTGACAGTTGGTCCTATGACAGCGTGACAACGCCCCGTGATGACTCTCAATTTCAAATATATTCTAGACCACCTTCAAGATATATCAACAATAATTTTTCAATCGATATGGATGATGATCGCCACATTTCGGGCGACAGCGACGAGTCCGGCCATGAAAGTGCTACTGGCTCGTCAAGTGTGGTGTCACTAGGAAATGTTAGCGGCGGTCAATCTGACCTCGAACTTGCGAGGCGTCTACAATCGCACGATTACCATAAGCGGTTTTGTGGTCACTGCAACATCACGACTGATATCAAAGAGGCTAACTTTTTTGGTGGTGACGGTCAATATATTGTAGCCGGTAGCGACGACGGTGCCTTTTTCATCTGGGATAAAACGACGACAAACTTATTGAAAGCTTTCAAAGGTAAATTCTGCATATATTCTTTCATGCTTCGATTTCACTCATTCATATTTTCAGCCGATTCATCTAATCTGATGCATTCTTATTTTCAACAGGTGACGATCAAATCGTCAATTGTTTGCAACCGCATCCGGACATTTGTCTCTTGGCCACTAGCGGTATCGATCATGTGGTGCGTTTGTGGAGCCCAACCGGCACAATCAGAGATAGGGAGATTGTAGACACTGGATTGGCTGCATCCATCAATCAACAGAGAATGTCCTGTGATCCCATCGAAGCTTTGTTCATGTCATTCAGTACTCCCACACATTTGGGACGCGAGTAAGCATTTACAACGTAATTCACAGGACACCTAGTGATGAGTTGAAATAAACTAAATATTTAAATCAAAGTTTAAAAATATCTTTATTATTTTTGTGAAACAATCTAAGCGATGGATAAAATCTCCACTAGTCGTTATTAATTGACTAGAGTTGTTTTTGTTGCTATTGTTAGTGTGTGTGTGTGTGCGATGATAATGATCAAGCTGACATTGCTACGGCAGGCTTGCGATCATTGTTAGCGAGCTTGTGTTTTTTATCATTGACGCCAATCATTACAATCGATTGGCCGGTCGTTGTTTTTGCAGGTTCCTTGCGTATGTCGTCATCGTCGTGAGCAAAGTCTTGCATGTGATTGCTGCCCCATATCAGGAATATGACACCGCCTACGGCGGTGACGAAAGCTGCCAAATAGAAGAACGAGTTCCATTGATCGCGATCGTTTCGATCTGTGACGATCCAACCGTGAACAATGGGCACCAAAAAACCAGTTGAGCTACCAATACTGTTGGCCAATGCGTAAATGGTACCGGAAAAATCGAGTGTCAGCTCTGACGGCAGTTGAACTTCGCCACCGTTGATAAGTGAATAGCATGCAATTTGTACAAACAACAATCCAATGACAAACGTTTGATTGCAGCCCATGCATGGCATAATGGCAAAGCACAAACTTGATCCCAAGATTGCTGTGCCCTCGAACAATTTACGTATTTGTAAACGTGTCATACCGAACGAGCGTGTTTGGATCATTAATTGACACACCGAGCTAACGATGAGGGACGAGACGATGTACGCACCGAATATGGCCGAATTGATGAGGCCATTGTTGATGACGGGCAATCGTAGAACATAGTTGAGAAATTGTGGCAATAGCAGCATAATCACGGCGAAGGCACAATTAGAACTGAAAAATGTTGCATTGAGACTCCAGACAGCTTTTGAGGTGAGAATTTTACGCCAACTGGGTCGCTTGGGTGCTGCACTGCTGCCACTTTGTTCCACGTCGTTTCCAGATAGATTCGTAGTCTCCATTCGACTCTCAATGTATTGAAGTTCGCTTAATGAGATGCATTTGTGTGCACGTGGTTCACTCGCCGACAACAACACCCACGCCAACGACCACAAACCACACGCCGCACCTGACAGGTAAAACACCGAAGGCCAACCTAGCGGGGATTCACACAGTACACCGGTCAGTGTTGAACTCACTATGGACCCAATGTAAGCGCCCATCACCAATATGGGCAACGCTATTGAACGCTCGGCCGGTGGCAACCATTTGGAGTAGAGTATGTAGCCGGCTGGAAACATGGCCGTCTGACAGGCGCCCATGATGGCCCGTGTTAACGAGAACGCCAGCACGCCGGTGTCGGCGGCCAACGGTGCGACCAAGCTGAGGATGAACGAACCAATACCGGCGCCGGCCATGATCCATTTGGCACCAACGATTTCGGCCAATCGTGCCATCGGTATCTGACATAAAACGTACGTCCAAAAGAACGCACTCGTTATGTGTCCCGTTTCAATATTGGTCCAATCGTATTTCGGTCCATAAGTGGGCGCTTTGATCGCCTGAGCTCCGTCAAGGCCATCCTGCATAGGCGCAGGGCACGTGTTGGGAGCTGCAAAATCGCCACTAACCAGTTTTAACGGAGTTGAAGTTTCTGAAGTGAATGCTTGCTCCAATGGCGTCGAGTCATTATTGTTAATAATAAGTGCTGGCTCTGCCGACTCTGCTAAGCTAATCGGGGCTGACTCTGACGGTATCGACTTGGCATTCATTTCATCTCCGGTTTGTTTGGCATTCGTGAAGTTATTAGTATCACCAAACGATGATGTCGGCGGCGGTGGCGTCACGGCAGCAATCACAGGTGGTGGCACAATCTCGGGCTCGTTGACCATCGCCACAATGGCCATACTTTTCATCAAAGATAAAATAATACGATTAATAACTTGTTAGTGACGAGTAAGTTGCATGGTTATACCTGTTAAATAATGGACTTCACTTACCTAAGATTCAGTCTACTTATGTAACATATTACGGGACATAAAGTTGCTAATATGATGATGAGATACCTGATTGAGAAGCCACAACAATTGTCTCGTGTTGCCTTGGCCATTGTGTTGATTTGATTATATTCTAACTCAAAAACTGATATGATGCCGTTAGTTGGCTCTGGATGCGTCGTTCGTTGTCCAGTCTATATTATTTTTTTTGTTCACATGGGCACGCGCAAACACATGTAGACAGTCACACGCAGACACACACACACACACACACACACACATACACTCAAACGTGTTGTCTCGGACTAATGACGGAAATGCATCAAGCAGACTTGCAGTGAATCCATAGGAATCGTCTCAGATTGTGCTGACTGACTGACTGATCGATTGGCTAGCTAGCCAGCCGGTTGTTGAGTGGTAGAGTGTGGCACGCTAGCTTAGGCTAGCTAACCGAGTGGCAAACTTGCTGGCTGGCTCATTACGGATATCGATTTATTGATGCTGTCTCGGCAAGGTTCATGCTTACAGTAGTACATTGGCGCTGTTTGTCATCAATGCTAATGCCCGGGCACGGTTATTGAACATTAATGTTCAATAAACTAATGAAGGGAGAGAGCAAGAAAAAAAAACTCATTTCTATCTTTTTCCATTCATGTGGCAGTTCGTCTAAATCCCAAGAGCAGGCAAATAAACCTACTACTACTACCACTACTACTACAACATTGTTGGTGTGATTGAGCATCCAAATACTGACAACAACAGAGTAAGATCGAGATGATTTTGCACTAACACACGCACATGTTGTCACAAGCAACAAGTCCAATGTGTGATCAATTTAATCAATTAAACCTACACTCATACATAAAATCGTATTGTAGTGCTGTGACATATGCTACTGTGGCATTGTACAACTAAGTGTTCAAATGCTCGATTAAGCATGCACGTTAGTTGACTATATCATTGAATGGGATTTGAATTGGAGTTTGACTCATGCTTGATAGATTGTGCAAATTTGTCGTTCCTGTTTCCGATTGCTCGCCCTTGTACTCTGTCGCTCTCATCAACGCTCCAAGTAGACGGAAAAAAATCAATGCCGCCTTCTCCACAACAACCGACGAACCAATCGTTATTGAACATTTAATATCGATTGATTACTCAATGAATGAGACGTCACACACACGCACATCGACAGCTCAAATCTGACGAGCCATAATTCCGGCGCCAACAAGATTTGATGAGCAGCTTAATTCATTCGGATGTTCGTCAATGTTTGTTCGTAAAGTATCAATGAAAATAAAATAAAATAAAATAATTTGTTGTTCGAATATCAAAAGTAATTTGGAACCGGTAGAAGCGTGATTTTCAATATTTAACGTGTGTCATAAACTTTTTTACATTGAATTAACAGGAGTTCACAACCACCGCTAATGTTGCGGAGTTCCCGGGTCAATGTTCTTTTATTTTATCATTCTTTTTCGATCAAGGACCTTTTCATTTTCATGAATACTCAGTGTCCCAGCAACAAATCCATACACAATATAAAGCAGTACATTGTACAGGGTTTACGTACACAACGAGTTATTGATGTATAGAAAGTAAACATTGCAATGCACTGCAGGACTGCGCTAGTTGACTGCAGTCGGAACAAAAACACATGCTCTAGCCCTGCCAACACAACATGCAAGCAGTGCTTGGGCAAGCACGCATTGTGCTGTTTTGTTTTCTCATGAAACAAGTGATTCTTGTCGCATTCAATTCTGATTGATTTAAGAATGAAACGCAATGAACGCCAGATCGAGCTTGGAAAATCGTTTATTAGTAATATTAGTATAATTATCATCGATGGACGAAAATCTAGACAATAATCCATTTTATCGAGCCTTGCTCTCGTCACATAGGAAACAATTTGATATTGCGAGCAAAAAATGTTACATTATTGCAATTCCCAAAAGCGACTCAATAGCCAACATTACAATTAACAATTATGTTATCAATTCACACATTTTGATGCCGTCGCGTCTGCTTAAAATGCACTACATCCCAATCGAGGGTGGAACTACTGATATTGAAATCGACACAGACAAATTGATATTGAACGGAAGAAATGAATCATCGTCAGTGGTGCGAATTTTGAGAGAAGAGATAGGTTACAACTGTAACAATGAGCAATACAGAATATTGATTATTGATAGGCCGCTCACACGGCACAATGCAATACAGCGTCGCTCCCTGAACGGTCCAAGCAATGGAGATAGCGGCCAAAGTGGATTAATCAATCAGAATCAGAATCAAACTCAAGTAATCAAGCTGGCGCATCATGACGACGCTCACAAACTACTCGAACGAATCTCACAAAGTCTCACTAATGATCTCGAGGCCTCCATCAGGACACTGCAATCGACTTATCTCATACTACCCCGTTTCTTAGACGATGCATCGGCGCGCATCAAGAGTCTGGTAGATCTGAATGCATCTCGTTTCATTGAGATAGCCTTTAAAGCGAACCGCAGCAACAGCATTAATGGCGTCACCGACGAGACTATACAAATCGCGGTAGAAGTTTATATTGTGCACCTGATGCATGGTCGCTTGATTGCGTCCATTCACCAATGCTACAAGTGCGAAGACGAGCGCGTGTATCAAAAGTGTAAAGAGATTTCTAGCGTGCCAAATGTCACAGTTTGTGATTTGGGCGCCCAGAAATCGTTCAAAGACTTTAAAGTCGCAAAATTAATGCTCGCCGAAGTCGGTAAATTCGATTATTTACAAAGTCCGCTGGCGCTTGTGTCTAGTTTGACCACAATCTTAAATCTCATTAGCGAACAGTTGGCGCAATCAGCACGGCAGAACAATTTGCCCACTAGCTGCCGGTCAACAAGCGACAAACAGATATGCATTTGTTCCGATGATCTGATAGCGTCATTGGTGTTGATCCTATCGAATGCCGCGCCCCGGCACATGTATAGTGTAACGAAATATATTGAATTGTTCAGCTGGAGCTCTAGCAGCAAAGATCAGGCTGCTTATTGTGTGGCAACATTTGAATTAGTGACCAATTACTTGATGAGCTATGTCAGACATAGAGACTCAATCACATTACTCTAAGCAACACTTGGCTAGAAATTAAAGAGAAAACATACTTATTGTTTGAATCAGCTCGTGTCTTTATTTAACTCGGAATCGAAATTTTTTCAAACTTGTCATGAATCGGTCTTGAATACACCGACAAATTAGTACCGCTATTTACAGCTTAGACTGTTCTTTTCATTCAGCTATGTGATACTCGCATTTCATGATGAAGTTTTTGTACAGAACAAAAGAAGTTCTGAGAATCTCAAGCGACATCATTTTGTTTCTCTTCGATGCAATTCAGTGAATTCTGGACAAGAATGCCTCAGGGCCAGGCTATGGAGAGAGCTGATGCGCGGTAACTATGCATCATTTGCGGACGATTTGCCATTAGGACTTCAGCCTTCCAGAGAGAAGCTTTAGTGTCGGTCTGTAATTAACACCTAGAGAGGCCTATCAGCCAAAAAACACTCCATACACAAAGCTTTTGATACGTAAATGTAGCGCCGGATCAGTCTTATCTCCTCTATCGAAAGCATTAACCTATTGAGAGCGTTCGAAACTTTAGGAATTATCTTGACATTTTCAAAACGCTTTTGTGACTACAAGTAGATTCATTAGTTTACACACGTGTACAAATGAAACAAGCAAAAAAGAAGACAATCGAACAAGCAATGAGAATCGGAACAATAGTCTGGCCTCGCTTTGATTTTCAGAGAGAGAGAGAGAGAGAGATCGATATTCAGAGGGAAACAGTACTGTTCAATCTAATTCGATTGGCTCAACGCAGTTGATCAGTGCTATCATTTATTCAAAACACTGATCACATTGAATTATACAAGAATGGACGCAGTCATGAGCATGGTGCGGAATTGTGTATGAGGCAATTTTTGTTGTGATTCTTGTGAATTCAGAGTCGAATCGAGTTGCTATAGTTCCACACGCATCGAATGGATATGGTGAGATATTTTCAAGAAGCCCGATCCGTAAGGACCCTTAAAGCTGCTTTGAAAAAGAATTTTGATTTGGGAGAAATTGCTCAATCATCAAGCGCTGCCCAACAACAACGAGTAAGCGTGAAAGGCACGATTGATGCAGTAGAGGGACTAGTGATGGAGATACTGCAAAAAATCCAGAATGACCGAGCTAGGGAGAGAACAAGCTAGTTTCGCGGAAGATATTCACCAACAAAATAGGGCTGACACACCGCACCACCGCCATCGCCTGGTGGCTCAAGCGGTTACAGTTATGGACATAACAGGGACGATAATGACGGCAACTGTGGTATGTCCCTGACTCCGGCTAGGGACGGTGCACACGTTGACAAACTGAGGCGATTGTGAGTTTCAAACTCAAACTAATCTGGTGCCAATTATGTTGGCCACCACACAGAAAAGAATTTGTGTTGATTACATTTAGACCCAAGATTTGTCAACAAAATTTGTGAAGCTTTTGTTTGAAATGTGTAAATCTTGTGAAAAATTGCAAATTCTGTGTGTTGCGTGAATGAATTATGCTTCTTATGAAATTCCGCAGCCTAGTCATGAGATGACACGATTGTAACTGCAGCATTGACGACTTGCAAGCAGCTTGACGAATTTGTTGACTGAGTCATCTGGTGACGTGACGGTGTTTATTTGACGTCAGACATACACACAGACGACTTCAATGCATACTTCGATCTTGTCCGATAGCTCAGTATCACATTGTTTAATGTTAATGTAGGCTTGAAATGATTGAATATACTCTAAGCAACAGCGGCTTGAATGAATCTTCATTTCAAGCCGCTAGCAAACAACGATGCACAAGCGCAACACAGTATGCACACTCAACTCCCGTAGTAACGCTTGTAAACTGGGCTAAACTGAACTAAATGATCAAGCCACTACGAGTTTAGGCCTAACAAGCCAACTTGACTGTGAAGAAGAGATTCTCGTATTTATCAATGTGTTTATATTAGACACACATTTACGCTGACAGTCGACTATTCGCTGGCGGCTATACAATGGTGTGGTTAGATCTCAGCAATGCAATCAGCAATCTCTCTGACTTGGCCAACATTCGTTCGATCTCGGTGCGTCCTCTTTTCTCAGCCGACACACCATTGGTAGCACTGTTACGTGCCAGCATCATAGTCGAAGTTCTATGCCTTTCGACTCGACTAACGGCTAAGCTGAGCTAAGCCAACAAGTGTTAGCTGAACTGACGAGAGCCACAGCCTCACATGTTTTGTTCGAATCGAACGAAACAACCTGTTGTTGGTCGCTAACAATTTGTGAGCTTGGATCGTGCCACACATTTGATGGCACACAAACACACGATGAGTCAAAATAAATGGCTTTGCATGAATGACTTTTGTACTAACTGACTGAACACCAGGTAGAACTAGCCAGTGAGCCAGCCAAGCAATCGTGGCAAGGCTTGTAATAGCAAGCAACCACGACAGGTGCAATGTGCTCACTGCTCACTAGGTGCCATTGGACAACGGCAATCGTAGTCGATGCCTGCAATAGCTTGTTGTCTATGGCTTGTAGACTGTTGCTGGTGTTGCTGTTGCTGTTGTGTGAATCTCAAAGCAAAGCGAGGCGATGTCAGTGGCAAGCGAGAAGGTAAACGCTAAGAGAAAGACAGCACGAATTAGACAACAAGTGCCTACAACTGCCTTAAAAGGAATCAAAATGTATTGCTCGTTTTTTGCACTCCATTCACTCATTCATTCAGCCTAAGCTCAAAATTATCTCACATCAACTCGTCAGCTGAAATGGAAACAAACAAACAAACATACCAGCCACGACCAAAAGCGACAGTAATAACTGCTGTAATAAAATCATAATCAACACAGCGAGAGAAAGAAACGTCAAGTCCAAAAGATCAGTATAATTTCATATCAATAAAGTCATACATTGAGCCATTGTAAGCGGTAACGTGCAATCTGTTGCAAACAGCGTGTGATATCAAGTGATAGTGGACAGTTCCGTTGTGCAACACACACACACACACACACACACACAC
>JAIFTH010000105.1:0-60197 GCA_019968535.1 Fragariocoptes setiger | reverse complement strand
ACACACACACACACACACACACACACACATGCGCACAGGCATACAGCATACGGCGGCAGCGATGGATGGAAAGCCGAGTAAAGGCCGTTTGACAACGGACACACAACAAGCCATCGTAATATCGTTGTATGGCTGCTCTAGCTGTAATGTAGTTCGCTTGGCTCGGCTTTTTGGCTTTCTAACTCTCTGTATTTACTGGCAGGCTGGCTTGAATCAACTCTCGAGTCAGCTTGACTCGGCTTGATCCTACCACATGAAAGAGACTTCGTTCGGCAATCGAATGTCGTTTGCTGTTGTGTAACTGATGATGTCTCTTATTTTGTATCTTGTTTCATAACATCACTTTGCGAGCTCAATTTTTTGACGACATGCCAATGTCACGATAATACTACTCGATGGTACTTTGTGCCGGCACAGGCGTCCCAATAACCTATCGAGCTCTCACAAATCAATGAAAATGCTCCCATATGCTCTGCATACTATTTGCAACATGTGTTACCGACGGCTAACATTACATGAACATTTCAACAAAATTCGAATTATAATTATAATAAAAGAATGTGTTTGAGAGGCTAGGTAGACAAAAAAATCCTTCCTTGGGTCATCTTCATCCGAGAAGTGTGAAATCAATCGTATAGAGTTTACGATTGATTATATTTAGAAAAATAACGACTACACTTACGTCTAAGTCAATTGGTCAACAAGTGTATGCTACGACGTAGAATTAGCTATAGCATCAATGAAACATACACGCCAACAATCAGCAGGCATTGATGTGACATCGATCGGACAAAGCAGCTCGTTTCGTCATAATCGTTCATTGGCTAGAGAACAATCGGATCAGCTTTTATTCCTCTAGCTGACTGACTGAGACCAGTTACTTTAGCAAAGAAAACTGGTCCAAAATGGAACCTTTGCTGTGTATTGCTTCATTGCCTTCTTATACAAACTGTTTGCTTGGTGCATGATTTTCAAAGGAAACCTTTTTTGTTAATGTAACTGCTTTAAATAAATATGGTTTTCATTAGGTTATGAGAAATATCTGATTGCACGATCTTTACTGTTTTCCATTCAATCGTTCGAAAGAGAATCTCTATTAGGGCAATCTATATCAATGAAGAGAGATTCAGCATTGTTGGCTAATCATTTCGGAGCCGATGATACTATTTATTTTCCCGTAACTTGATAACATTCATTGAGCGCGTACCTCGTGAAAGTGCAGTGGAAGACCAGTAGATGGCGCCATTGAGCAATGCATTGGCCTCGAGCATTACGTCATTGGAGGCCTCATTCGAACATAAAGCCGACGCCTGCTCTTCACTGTGCTGCGAGTTCGATGCCACAATGTTGTGAATGCGATCACCATGAAATCCCAAGAGGTTCAAATGTATGAGACGAACGAACTCTAAACTGCAGTTTAACCCCCCGATCGCAATACTTGTGACTTGTGACGGTGTTTCATTTTGGACGAACTACAATGTTCATTCGATCAATGAATGACAGGCCAGCGAGACCACGTTATTATAGCGGTTTCTCGGAATATCTCGTGCTCAAGTGTGAACACAGCAAGGGTCATTGTCCACGCAGCTAATGTGATATAATTGAATAACTTTCAATAACATGGATATCTTCACATCGGATCCCAAGCATAACAAACAATCTTTCAAAACGAGTTAATGTTGATCGATTATCGATCGGCTTTGCACTCAAGTCTGACAATATTAACTCAATGTTTACATAATATAATAGTAGCAATAATCGATTAAACGGACCCATTGTTCGGTGTAATTATTAGCAGTCATTAGCTAAACATTGCTTTGGAGCGGACGGACAAATCTACAGCGTAGAAGAGGATGTCTATCCACCCATCTTCGTTCTGAATATTCTCTCTTTTCTGGATGGACTGCCGTCATTGGAACACGATCAAAGACTTTCGACAAATTATCGCACAAAAACTGCATTGATATGTAGTCATCGAAGCATCGTCGTGTCTAATGTCAAGACTGCTAAATATCCGAGCTTAAACTTAGATGCTTCAGTTATGCAGTCCGATTCCACCTGAGCTTCACATTTTGAGAATTCTAATTCTTTGTGATATACGAATTCGAGCCGATCCTGTCGAAAATTAGAATTGCCAGCATTATAAACAACCAAGAATCCAATGTTGGCAATCGCATTACTGGAATCACTTGGAATGAACTAACAAAGAAGTTCTCAGGATGGATACCAAACCCAGAAGAGCCCTTAGCTAAGGCCTTGCAAGATTGTTAGTCAAGAATATAGAGAAGGCACATTATGAACATGGCACAATGTAACTCGGCCTGTCGAGATGCTAAATTATACTCACGTACTAATTGTAAATCTAGACCGACTATCTGACCGACCGCTGACCAACTTGATTACCTGATCGGATTTCCTTGCCTCTGTCAAATATCTATCTCTCTGATTCATCACAATTTTCTTCATTACTATGACCAATTTAACACGTTTTCTCGATTCTCCCCTTCACTTAATGAATCTCTTTCTTTAATCACCTCTGTATATTCTTTTCATTCTATTTCATCTCTCATAATCATATTCGTCAATGCCACGACGTTCAATGTCCAGTAGTACCAGCCAGATTCGGAGAGAAATTCAGCGTTGTCCAAACGAAAAGTGGTGAAAGCGCGAAGTTGGAGTGCAATGCCACCGGAGACCAGCCACTCACAATCAATTGGTTTAAGGATGACAATGTTAAGTTGAGCAAACGTGGCAGCGAAAACTATGAAATCTACGAAACAATGACACCCAATGGAATCAATTCGGTGCTGGTTATGCGTACTGTAGCTCGTAGCGACGGTGTTATTTATAAGTGTCACGCCGAAAACGAATATGGCAACGACGAGAAATTGACAAAATTGTTGATCGTTGAAGTACCTAGCAAGCCTTTGAATGTGCGTATCAAAGATGTTTGGTCACGTTCGGCTTCGATTGTTTGGTCGTCGCCTTATGCTGGTAATAGTCCCATCACAAGCTACATCGTTCAATACTGGAAAAGGCAATCGAGCACTTCGTCTGGTGAAACGTCACCACTGGCCAATGCACTCGCAACTTCCATCTCGTCGTCAGGCAACCATCGTCGTCAAGAATTCACCGTTAGTGGTCCTCAGACGTCGGCCCTCATTACCAATCTCAATCCGGCAGTCGTTTACGAAGCATCAGTTATTGCAGAGAATCAAGTGGGTCGCAGCGAACCGTCAGACAATTTGGTCATTGTTACGGGAGAGGAAGAGCCGACGTCGGCACCCACTGATGTTCATGTTGAAGCTCGCGGTTCATCGAGTTTGAGAGTTTCATGGAAGGTGCCACCTGTCGAAACATGGAATGGAAAATTGCTTGGCTTTTACGTTGGTTATCGTCCACGTGGCCCGGGCTCAAATAATATCGATTCATCAACCAATTCGGCATCGCCATCTAGCGTGAGCTCGACAGCAGTAGGTTCATTCTCGTTTCGCACCGTTGACGCTACAAAAGGTCAGACAAACTATGAATGCATGCTTACTGGTTTAATCAAGGGATACGAGTATGAAGTCATCGTCAAAACATTCAACAGTGCTGGTTCGGGTCCAGACTCACATCCAGTGCACGTACGTACCTATGACGGCGACTTGCCTGGTGCACCGAGTTTGTTTGCATATGCAAAGTCTGTGTCATCGGTATCGGTACGATGGACACCACCAAATCGTACACCGTTAGCTTCTATCAAACGATACATCTTGTTCTACCAGCGTGAAAACGACGACCAGTGGCTCGAATTAGCTATACCTGTCGACGATAAACAGCAAATGCACCAAGTAGGCCAAAGTCAACAACAGATTGCCAATCAGCAATCTCAACAAGCGATAGCTGGTCCAACATCATCGAATCCTGAATTGGGTCCAGATGGTTACGTCTTGTCGGGTTTGGATCCCAGTACAACGTACAAAATCTACGTGGTTGCTGTAAACAGTTTCGGTCTTGGCGATCCGAGCAATACTATTGTAACAAAAACTGATCTTGGCAACATAATCGGTGAGAGAATTAGCTCAGCACGCGATTACAACGGTAACACAGCGGCGGCCAGCTTCGATGTAGCACAGCAACATCAATATCAGCTCATGATTATTGTATTGGTAATGTGTACGATCATAATTGTGGCAGTTATTGTAGCAACCACCATGGCGTGCATGAAACGCATGCAACGTATGCCGGCTCCAGTGCCACACCCAACCCCAAGCTGGGGACCTGACTCTGGCAGCACCATGCAACATACTGCTGGTTCTAGCTATCCTGGACAACGTTACAGTGACTTTGACTCAAAGACGGCCATGAAGCCGGGCTCAGTAGCCGGCAGCGACCAAAATTCTAGCGGACCGAATGGGTTGTATCCATTGCCGTACGGTACTTTGCCCATGAATGCTGTCGTCATATCGGACCAGAAGCCATGGGATAGACCGCATTCAATAATGGTCAAAGAGCCACTTAAACCACAAGTGACACATATTTATGACAGTCCCCAGTAAGCAGTGTCTCAGGATTGCCTATCGCACAGAATACTCACTTCAACATATGTAAGAAGCATAGATGAATGATATGCTTCAAATCATATGATTAATATCGCTTAGTTTATACATGCTAATACTATCCAACAGCGCCCACACAGAGGCTTATCTACTAATAATATTATCTCGTGTAACATAACAACATGCTTGGGACATGTAAACATGATCAACGCTCAAAATGATCAAGCTGGTCTAAATTCATGATTGCATGTCGAACGTCACTCAAGCAAACAAATTACCGAATACCTTATTTCATACAACATAATATGCCATATTGGCTCCATAATCGAACAATCCTCGATTCTACGCCATCGTAATCTCATATAATAACCTAGGACGTCTCTATTGCGTACACAGCAGATCTAGTCACAATGCTTTAATACAAAAAAGGAAACAAAAAAAGCTATTGTAGATGCGCCAATTAGCGCAGTACTTCATAGTTTAATGCGTAGACTTGTGACTGAATATAAATAGAACAAAATCCCACATCTGTCTATCTAGATTGTTTTTTCTCATTGTTTTCGTCTATCGTTGAGCGGCGCTCCATGAACATTGCCTTTTGATCGGAAGGCCAAGCTTTTTGGTTGATGTGAATTTGAATTGAACTTGAATAAATAGGGAATAGCATGGTTACTTGTCTCAATTTGGCATTTGAGTTAACATCAGCTCACATAGATTAATTGTACTTCTTGTCGACGTGGTCGATTGCTTTGAGAACACGATCAAAAACATCATGCAAGCCTTCGAGCAAACTGGACGTATTTATGTTCGAGAATGATGGCAATGAGCGACTCAAATAATAATATTCGCTAGCCGACGGCACATACCGTTGGAAAGGGGTGCCTGTGTTAAATGGCGGATTAGAATCAGAAGAGCTGTAGAAGTCACAACGTCGGTGATTAGTAGAATGTATCGGCATAAATCAGACATGAGTATAAT
Source organism: Fragariocoptes setiger (assembly GCA_019968535.1). Lineage (NCBI taxonomy): Eukaryota > Metazoa > Arthropoda > Arachnida > Trombidiformes > Phytoptidae > Fragariocoptes > Fragariocoptes setiger. Next base: position 54,678 of record JAIFTH010000105.1, on the reverse strand, counting down.
TACTATTAGTCTGTTGCTGATTGGACTCACCTACGGCGTCCCTCACGCAGCATACCCAATGCGCCCAAACCGAGTGCAGGCACCATAAGGGCGCCAAGGCCGAACAGCAGAACCAATGGAGCCATGTTCGAGATGATTCCAGGCACCATAGTACCAATTGTGCCAAGGATTGTCGCGGCCGTTGATTGGCGAGATTGCGTTGCCGTTTGAGAATTCGATGATTTATCGGCGCCAGCAAGACATATCGATACGAGAGATAAAGCGACCATGAGCGCTATAGTTTTTGATATAATATGAGTTGCCATAATTGATATTTGATGTTGCTGTCTATTCTACTATATTTCACCACGATATAATTTTCCAACTATTGTTGTGTGCGATCTAATTTCGATGAACTAAAACTCTGAGGCACTTTTATAAAATTTATTTCAATCGCGAGCAACAAAAACGATCAATTAAAACTGATTATTTTGAGCCTGATCAATGTTAACATAAGAATGTGTCAATGAACATTAGTTCTAGTATTAAAGGTGAGCACTTGAAAGTTTTCTATGGAAGATCTGAGTGCGCATGTATAAATATATATGCCTCAAATTCCACTGTTGCAACAACTTTTGACATCGAGGTCAGTCTTCTTCTGGTTGATCTTTTAGTTAGGATTTATCAGGTTAAATAAACATAAGGCAATTGATTGTACACCGACGCAGAGTAAAAGAGATTCCGTTAAAACTCTCACGCAAACATCAATCTCGAGTTGGCTGGCGAATGTTCTTAGCAAATGGCTAGGGCAAAACTGCTAAGAACATTCAGCATCGGCGAATCATCTTAGAAGAGCGAGCGCACCCAGACACTCCTGCTTGCTGTGTTTGTTCTGATGCTGGTAAGAGAAAAAATTAACAGTTCGTTGAGGCAATGGTCGGCGCAGAAAAAATAGCTTGACCGTGGCACCGACTTACCGGCATCAACCTGGGCAATCCGACTCTGAACTTGAGCATCATTCTCCGCCTAGAAGTGATGGTTAGCTCACAACAGGTTTCAGGCAGTGACGATGACCGACACTCTAACGCCGGTTAACTTACAGACGTTAAGTCGGATACACTATAGGTATGTTGTTTGGATCGGTGTTCATTGTATGTTCTTTCATATACATGTAATACATGTTATGAAGCTTGCTGGGACTAAAGGTCGCAAGAGCCTAACATTATAATGAAGAACGTTGATGTAAAGCCAGCAATCCCAATTATATCTCGGTACCTTCACATAGTTAACATCTAAAGTAATAGCAGCATGATCACTTTTGTGTGTTTATGTGTTCAGCATCCAAGCTTCCGTATGTTTTCGAACATCAAGTCACTGATGATGTCAAGTCCAACATGCGTCAGATAGAGTCTCAAAGTTTGACTCAGCTTCATTTTTAGCTCATCTGCTTGATTAGATTGAGCCAACTTGAGTTCCATGGTTATGTTTGCTTCCTAATTTAACACTGAACATTTTACTGTGAATCCTAACAACTTGATTGCATACTCGTGGAGCCAACTCAACCGACCTTTGAAGAGTCGGTCAGTTAAAGTATAGCGAATCCTTGCGAAAATTTGCTATAACTCGGTGTTGTCTAATATGATTCTAATACTAAGTTCTTGTTAAGGTTCTTAACTTAATAAATGGTGATACAAGTATTTGTTGTGCTTATTGTTGATCAATATTTGTCTAATAACGAATGAGCATATGTAAGTGCATGTAATATAACTGACGATGCAAAGTGGGGCACCCATGGGATTGAATAAACTAAATAGAAATAGAAAGAGAATAAAATCACCACTTGTCGTGCCGATAATCATCGTGTGTCATCGTTGCCATCGTTGTCCTTCTTTCAGTTGGGCTCATCGGCTCAACAGTTTTGCTCGATCAAGATGACATTATCAGTCAGCAGAGGCGTGACATCAACAACAACTACAACAAAATTAACATTCAATGGTTAGTACGATATACGAGCACATGCATCATGTTACGCTTATGTTATTGTGTAGTATTCTATATTACAATGTTTATCAGCAGAATGAATTAAAATTTTATTGCGCCTAAAATTCATCACACGCTTACGCGCAACCACAAGCACACGTACACAAACACAGAAGCACATGCACATAAACACGCACTGTTCTACACAATAGCAGAACTTTGATAGCAGATTCTCTCAAACTTTGCGTGCAATTGTTAGTGCAAAGGATCAAAATATCTTCATATCCTTTCGAAACAATATCTAATGTTGAGTATTTCATCAACTCCAGATTTATTCATATTTTTAGTCATTCCAGTGATAGTGATAGCGTCTATTGTGCGTTCAACTGATTGTTTCGATCACAATGATGAACAAAAGTGCCTTGAGTGCATTGGATCTATAGCTGTGAGTGTCTACTCCTACTCATATCATCATCTTCATTGTATGGAGATAGTATCTAACATTTTCATTATCGTCACTCCATCACATTGTTTACGATTTTAGTCAAGTATTGGCATAGATTTCAGTAAACGCTGCGAAGGCTATTATTGTGGCCCATTTCAAATAAGGTAAGATAATTTAAGTGTGCGTATTGAGAGTAGCCTCTTGAAAGAGTTTCAAAATCATAACAAATCAAATAATATACTTTATTGAAGCCACACCTATTGGTCAGAAGCTGGCAAACCTGGCAACTATGGCCACGCTAAAGATTTTGAGCGATGTGTTCGTGACAGGACGTGTGCCGCCCAAACAGTCAGTGCCTATTTTAAAAAATACAAAAAAGATTGCGACAAAGATGGCATTGTTGGATGTGAGTAACCACAATCATTGGTGATAATGAAATTTCTCACCGGCGATTCTCAATTGCTTCCAAAATTTATAGCACTTTATTAATTTCTCTTTGATCCATGAATGGATATAACATTGTCGCAAAATGCATAACGAAATAACAAAAAAGGTGCCGGTAAGTAACTTATCAGCGCGACGCAATTTTCACTATTAAATAACACAAACCTGTAAACATTGTTCTAAAAGATGATCACCCACACTTATTCAATCAAGATATGGCTGCACTGCATAAGGCTGGACCAAACGCTTGTGCCGCAGATTGGGTTTACAAGACTCGATATTGGGACGCCTTCAACAAGACTAAATGCATGAACAATCAAAGTAAGATAACGGTAGGAAGGCCTCGTGAGCCTTAGATGCACAAGAAACATTCTATCCTCACGTAAAACTTGTTTTGTTATATCTGTGTTTTGAATTCCGGCAAGATTGTTAATCTTAAGCCTAAACTCACATTTAAATATATTGTCATGTAGTCGAAACGAGTTCAGCTGAATTTGACACAAACTCAGAGATAACTCGAGCTACAGCGAACGAAACTTTGACGACCGAGTGTTTTGATTGCATATGCGAGGCACATTCCGGATGCAACACGAACACGGCTCAAAACTGTCTCGGTGGAAACGTCTGTGGTCCGTTCGGTATAACGCAAGCCTATTGGAAAGATGGGAACCGGCCGGGTGGTAGTTGGGTGGCCTGTACGCGAACGCGAGAATGTTCACAAACAACCATAATCAACTATATGGAAAAGTATAAGCGTGATTGCAACGGTGACTCATTGATTACGTGTTCAGACTATGCTGCCATCCACAGGCGCGGACCTGGCGCCTGTAATTCCAAAGATTTGCGCAAAGATCCATTCTGGCAGCGCTTTCAAGCATGCCGAGCCAGCTACAATTTGGGAAACTTTCAATTCTCTAGTATGACGACCACATCTCCGAGCACAACGAGCACAACGGCACATGTTTCACAGCCACAATCAGCGCTCTTAGCTATGGCTGGAAGTCTTCCTATTGTCGCTAATACTCAGCTCAACTCAGCTCCTTTGCCACAATTTTCTTATCAACGTGAATCAAGTACACGTGCACAATTAGCGCTGAACAGTCACAATCAGTTCATGGCAACATCAACATCAACAACGACCACAACTAATGCTGCTACGACGGAAGTTTCATTCCAATCACAACTCACCAATGCTATCACAGCCACTGCTGATATTGTTTTGGTGTCAAAAGAGCAACCTAACGAAATCACAAAGTCAGAAACAATTGAATACACACCTAGTTCAAAAACTATGGAATCGTCTTCACTGACAACAATCACGACTAGCGCTCCCACAACTACAATGGCGCCGTCGACCACAGCACTCTTGCTATCAAACGCGTTCACCACTAAAAGTTCAGACGAGAATTCTGATTTAAGCAAGAACGTTAAAGAACTGAACAGTCAATCAACAACTTTAATGGACCAATTTGATCGCATGGCATCGTCGGTATTGAGCAAAGCTGCATTGTCGAATTCGCAAGCTCCAATTCCAATTATCATTGTAAAGGCTGAACCAACGATCGGTAGTAGTTCAATCAACAGTGAGTGGCAACAACGTCAGAGTACAGTGCACGACAGTGTAGGAAATTCTAATAGTGCTAACAATGCACCCTTGGAATCCTCCAACGATTACATAACAAGCAATACAGTGTTTACTAATGCAAATGATGCATTCTCAGTTACAAGTGCCAACTCGACAAACATAAGAGAGTCGGCTGCCCGACTCACAAGCGAATGTCTCGAGTGTATATGCGAAGCTAGCAGTAATTGTGATCCATCAGTGCAGTGTATTTCGAAACAGCGCGACAAAAACCGTTGTGGTTTATACATGATCTCGTGGGATCAATATAAAGATTCGGACATGTCTCCGTCGAGTGGCATAGGTGGTAACGATCCGTTAGCCGGTCTTGGATTGGACCTGCTGGACGAAAGACTCTATTATGATTGCACAACGAATCGTGAGTGTGCTGAGCGGCTCATGCAAGTTTATATTGCTAAGCACCTGAAAGATTGCAACGAGGACGGCAAGATCAACTGTTACGATGTGGCTGCAAGTAAGTACCTCCTAGTTATGAGTTGAGAATGCTCAAGTGAGTCTGTCCGAACGGAATGATTGTATTTCATGTGTGTGTGTTTGTGCGTCCTTTATTCAAGTATGCGCAAATGTGCATGTAAAAAGCAAGATATTAATATAATAACTCAATGTGTGTTTCATTTCTTCTTTGGGTGATCTTGAACCATGCATCTTGGTGCGGACTCTACGTCATGTTACGTCGCAACATAATTTTCCTGGAAAGTTCATCGAGTCGGTCCAACCCAGTGCAATGCTCAAAAGTTTCTCGACTCTCAATATTGGACTGACTTTACCGCGTGTTACAATTGGAAACAGTCGTCGGATGCGGCAGCAGCCGCCGTCTCTACAGCTCGGCCATCATAATACTGATAGAATACTTTTCTTTCCTTTGGTAACAACGATAGCGTTGGCCATCGACATAAAAATATGATATTGGACGCTTTCGCGTTACGTAATAGGACACAAATGGTAGAAGCAATTGGTAACAAATCTATTACTAGACGAAAGAATAATCGTTAGCAGCTCGCTTGGTTAGATATATAGCTGTAGATATATTTAGTATAGTAGTTGATCGATCATTTGTAGCTTACGACGCCTGTCGTGCACGTTAATGCCGAATTCAATGATCGATAGACTATCTGGTCGTATGTGCGTGTGTGTATTTCAATGAAATTTACTGCAAATAAAAGACCCATGAATAAGACACTTTATTCTCTTATTCTCATTCTATTCTATTCTATCTATTCTTACTTCGGTCTATCAAGCTGAATGGGTGCTTTTTATATTTCAAATGAAGGTTTGGATAAACACATAACACGCGCTCATTTCGACCATGAATACTATATTGCTATTTGAAGCAGATGAACTTGTGTATTATTATTTGTTGAATTCGATTGATTTCGAACGATGCTGCTTAGTGATTATGATCGTATGGAACAACTATTCTTAGTTTTGTTAGAGCATACATCGAGTTAGTTATCTGGCTTGTTCCATCGATTGACTTCAACTGGATGTCGATTGGCGGTGCGAGACGGCAACAGCAACGGCAGCGGCAGAGGCAGCAGTGGCAGTGGGATATCAAGCCGGTGCAATGCTCTTTAGTAGTACAGATGCTGTCCGAGCCGCGCTAAGTCCATTTCCATAGGTCACATAAGGGACACTATGTGTGCTGTGATCTAGAACTACGCAGTGGAAGTCTAAGCATTGAATAAAAGAAAAATAAAACAACCATGGATTTGAGCGTGGACACTTCTCGAATAATATAGAATAATTCATCATATCTGCAGCATAGCAATCGAGAACATTGTTCTGAGAACAAACCAAAGCTTGATCAGAGCATACCCTGCGACGAGCTCTCAAAGCCTCTAGGGCCAACCTTTACACTACTTAGAGCGACTTAGTTACCGAATTAGCTGACAGAGCCAACTGAAAGTTCGATTTTGGATTGTTTGCTCATTTGTTTTGAATAATGTTTAATAACATGTATTATATGATGGCAACTTTGCGGCTTATTGCGCGCCAATATATTGCTGATATTTTGCAGCAGACGATGGATAGCAAATCAAATCATCGAGACACAACAGATTTATGTTAAACACACTCTGGATGTTTTCTTTAATGCAATCCAAGAGTTCATATCAATCTTGAGCACATACAAAAATCGAGAATTCAAGTATCAATGTTACCTACTTGACCGCTCAATCCATAGAATCAGCTGTATCACAGGTTTATGTTGTTACGTTTTGGGTCAATCAATTGAACCACCAAGCAAACAGCAGTTTTCATTTTGATATCGATCTGGTAAAACAGATGCTTGAAACTATTTCCGTATCGAGGGGGCCCATCTAAGATCGATCGACAACGTCCAGGTCATCATTCAACCGGCATCCTCGTCGGCTCGCTCAAACTGCTGAAGAATGAGTCCCTTGTGGGCAAATCCAATGCTTTACATCTTTTCATCCACACATTTACGAATCGTTCTCTTAAAGTTCTTTTCCGTTTCCCCTTATTCGCGAACACCCGGCACTTAATCGCAGTTTATCGTTGTGTCAAGCGTCACTCTATTACGTGCTTTAACTCAAATAGAAACTCAGACATCCGCCCAGAGGCCTATTGTTCTACGTGTCTAGAAACCTCTGCTATCCTGGCGTTCTCAAGCGATTTGACGCGCTTGTGCTCGTACCAGCAGGACACGCGTTCAGCTGTGGCACACCATTAGTGTTGTCTCGCCACATGTACATTGTTACTGTTACTGTTATTGCTGAACTATAGAAGTAATTCGCTGTATTTAGTTGTACATTCAGAAGGGTCTATGAAATAGAAATAAAAGCTATGGAAATTCACATTATACACTGTGTTTTGTGCAATTTGTGTTAACATAAACGACATGTACGTGCTCGTGTACTAACTGCCACTAATGTCCCGACACTAAGACACTGAGTTCGACAAAACACCCGTAAGTGTATCTCCTCTTATCGCCTTCACCGATGATTATATGCAGCTAGCAGAAGAAAAGCTCTGCTGAGCGACAATTGCATGATTCAGATAAGATGTGACGACAAGCGCACTAAATATATGGTAAGCGATCCATTAGACCGATGGTTGGACAAATTATTTGTCATCAATTATCAGGTAAAAGCATTCGAATCATATCAAGTGGATGATGTAGCGCCCAATTTAAACACAATTCTGCAAAAGGTAAACAAACGAGAGCCAACCGCAAATGTTTGTTACAAATCATAGCCTCACAAACAATGCAGCTTGAAAGATGACTAAGTCGTTGAGCTTGAAAAGACAGACAGGACTCTACATACACTCAGACACGCAATTGTGTTGAATAATGCGCGCGCGCGCACTTGCGTCAACGAAGGCTGCACTCGTGACGTAAGAGACACACTGTGTACACTCGTCTCGAGATTTGGGGCTCCTTGTTGATGCTGCTATCGGCTGTTTCGTAATACGTAGTCGACGTAAGTAGATAAATTGTGCCAATTCTTGCTTTTACAAAGACACTCTAGCGAATACACAAACACATACGCAAGCGATCAAGAAATGTGTTCACTACAGCGCACGTACACATGCACACTTACACAAAAGCACCAAACACAAATGCTCATGAGAGAACGTTGCTGCATAGAGCAGCGCGTTGTCGTACGCTTTCGTTAGTTCGCTGACAGCTTCTGCGTGTGTGTGTAACGCAATGTCTGTCGTGATGTATACTTTACTCGTGTGTGCTTCTGTACCGAGCTCGTTGTGTACTTGTCGGCTAGAGGCCCGCGTGGGTGGAGAGATATCGCTCAATGTTCTAAAAGATCGTGCGCACAGAATGTATTTTGAGCTCGCTTGCTCGTGGATCAGCAGTTCGCTAGCAGTTCGTTGGTTGCACATAGCACTGTAGCACAGTCATAAGCTACAAGCGCTAACGCGCCGGCCTTGCACTTGAAGAGTTGCTCGCGCGTGCGCCTCAGACCACGTACACATACACACGCACACAGGCACACAGCGAATGAGAAAATGAAGACAAACACACAAGCTCGCATCACATCCTAGCGAGGTCAGACAGAGCGAGCGAACGCGCCAACGTCTCGCAATCACTCGCGCTATTTGCTTGCAGCAGAGAGAACACGAAAGAAACAGCGCCATCGCTGACAGACAGGCATACAGTTGACAAGGCACAAGGCTATCAGTCGGCTAGCAGTCTCACATGAGCATGTGTTCCGAGTGAAAACAAGTAACGTAGCAGATGCCATGCGGCATCATGCTGACGTGATAAAACGACCCAACAACTACGACGAATTAACAGCCGAATGAAGGAGCCTGAAGCAAGAGATAGAAATAGAGAGAAAATTTAATTGAATGCCGAGCACGGATTATTGGGCCAATATTAGAATATATAGCCAATTGAGCAAGCAGCATAGTTAAATATTATTAAAAACCAGCGGCACCAGCATAGCAAATTTAAATATGAATGCACCATGACGTCACGTTCATCATCGCCATCACCATAAGAGAGCAGTCGTGCTAGTGAGACCACCAAGACAACATGCTGGCTAGGATCCGTTCATTATCACTCAAGTAGTCAACAACGGTAGTGATGTCTCCAAGCTAATTTGGTTGATAGTACTACAAACAGTTCAAGTCATTATAGCCATTACAATAACAACGAGTAACTTCAATCAACTAACCCAAAGAAAAAACAAACACGAACAAATCAACGAGAAGTAACAAACGAAAGGGTTAAACAAACCACAAATACAGACCTAAAAAACAAGGAAGCCTATGACGAGACAATAGTGAGGTTCGTTGTTGTTTTCATTATCGCTCAAGACGACGTAACACGTCACCTATTACATTTTTTGCAACAGTGATATATAATCATACACACCATCACATTCACACATTGTTTCAAGTTGAATTTGAAAGTTGATATCACTGTCTCAATTCATCATGTTCAAAGCATCAAATGATAAGATCGTCACATCTGTGTTGGAAGTGAATTTGCTACCCGAACCGTTATGATCTTCACTACCATATCGCAGTTGTTTATTGAATACTGACACCCTTCCAACTATATAAGTATCATTGATAAGAGAATATTGATTTATTCATAAACAAAATTATTGTTACATGATCCACACACGTTTCACGTTATGATATATAAAGTGTGAATTCCTGTCCGTTATTATTATAATTAAGCTTAGTTGCAGCTATATGAAATTTAATAATTCGTTATCCAAAGACTGACAGCATTAAAAATGTCCAATTCCGAAACATCAGCACCCACCGAGTCTCCAGCAACTGATTTTTCTAGTTGTAAAAACTCTACTCCTTCTACCAACTCCACTACAGCATCGATAGTGACACCAGCGGTAGCAACACCAGTGACACCAACACCAACTACTAGTGCCACTAGTTCAACTAACCCGACTAATACAGCCACAACAACATCAATGGCTCGATTCAAAGAGAAACGACCAGAACCGCTCAAGTTGACGTTGAGCCAAGACCTCCCACTCGATTTGTCCATCAAAAGTGCTGGTTATCTATCATCAGGCCCCAATGGTGGATCTCATACTTTAGAAACACCGCGTATAATTTGGCAAGACAACGAATCATTGCTTATTCGAACGTCAAAATCATTAAACCGTAAATTAAGACTATCTTCGGCTGGAGAATCACCACCGATTACGCCCGTAACACCGTGCTTTGACATGTTGTCATTGCTGGCGTCCCCTAATTCTCAACTTGCCGTTGCTGGTAAGAATAATAATAGCCCAGCAAAGTCACACAATTCTGACTCATCCCTATCTTATAGGAGTAACAGTAGCGGTAATCTGACGACTGCCGTAAACAAAAGTTCGTCCTCATTGAGACCAATGAGTGGTGTGTCGCTTCTTAGGCCGCTTAACACAACAAGCTTTTCGTCAATGGAGAGAATTCATGCTGGCGCGAGCCTTTCATCAGATGCAGTTCATAGATTAAATCAAGAGTCCAAAATTTCTAAAGACAAACATGAACTGAGGCAGTCAAATGATAAAATCGAGATCTCAAACAATACAAGTCCAGAAAACGCTCGCCCATCGCAAAACGACCAAGCTACTTCAGAATCTAACGATCAATTATCACATACGGTCGTTAATAATCAGGCAAGCGATTCTAGTTTGCTTAATAATTCAATTGTTTTGCCCCTCATGGATACGAGTAATTGCAGTGGTGGGTCGAACAGTAACTTGAGTTGCTTGACAGTTAGCACTGCTTCAACAACTCTAACGCCAATGTCCAGTCCAACAAGCTTAGTGAACAACAGTAACACAGGCACTAAGCTGCGGCCTCACTCATCATCAGCAAGCTCATCGTTTAGTTTTTTGCCTGTGTCACCGTTATCACCGATCTCGCCAGTATTTGATCTCTCACCGTTACATTCCTCGAACATTCACACAATAAATCAAGGTCAACAACAGCATACAACATTCAGCCATTCGTTGTTCAATCAAATGTCATCTCCTACTGCATCGTCATCATCGGTACAAGTATGGCTTAGGAGTCCAACGTTCAGTACATCGTCGAAATTGTCGACACCTGTACTGTCAAACAAAGTCATGTCCGATCCCATGCTAGCTGGGAGTCAATTTTTTACTCCAGCCGGATGTGGTCAAACATATTTTTCGAATCCAGCAACATCATCTGAGTTACAAGTACCCACTAATATAGGCGATGGAGACAAAGTGATCGACTCTAGAGAGTCATCAGCAGCAATAGTGAACAGCTCAGCACCACAAGACACTAACCTAGCTGGAATTATGGATAGTGTCGATAGCACTAATAGCAGTAGTAATCTCGATAGCTCATTTTCAACTTCTGTCGGATCCAACCAGGGCAATATACAAGAATCGAGCCTCAAAACATCTCATCTATCACACTGTAATCGATTGGAACGTCTAACGACCTCGGTCATGGCGAATCAGTTCACTTTGCATGATAATGACTCCTTCGTTCGATGTCAACCAGCGGAACCAACGGGTGACACTTACTTGAACGAAACAGAGTCTATCGATGGCACTAGACAAAAAACTTCAAGTGCACCTGACAGTGCCAGCGTCACTGTTGCTAGCAACAGCAACAGTACTAACGATATGCACTGCATGGTGCCAGCAAAATCGGTGATGCCGAACATGAATGCACATCCACAATTGATGCTTGCTCAATTGCAAAGTTCTTCGTTGCCTGACGAAGACGACGACGATATCGACACTGAGATCGATATACAGATTGGACCGAATACAGCGAGGGACATTGATGTGGACGACGCCTACAGAGCTCCAGTGAATGTATCGGCGAATCAGTGCGTGGCTAATGTAAGCCCTGATGCTTTTACGAGCCAGGCCAATCAAACGACGCATAAGCTTACGGTCGTATCGGGTTGCTTAGACACCGAGCAAACTAGTACTTGTAGCGATTGCAGAGACTCGAAATCGTCATTTACAGCCAATAACGACCTAAATAAATCAGAGAGACCGGCCACTTCGTTGGGGACCTATTTTGGTTGCGCACAAGTGCCAACGAGCGACACATCGAATGGCCATTTGATGAGTGCACGTCCATCGACAGCAATACCGCGCATAACTGTATCAGATTACTATGGCCATAGTTGGATAGATCAAAGCTACGAAGGTCAGCGTCAGCTGTCCGCTTTGACGAAAGACAGTCCACAATGGGCCTCTAATAATGCTGCCACTGTCACAACAGTAGTCGAAACATCGACTGGCGCTGATTGTCGTAAGGGCGCACCTAACAGTTTAAGCCAGTCGACGACAATGATGAGCGGTGTTAAGTCAATCTCTACAAATCAAGAGTCATTACATCAGGTGTCGCCAGGCTTAAACAAACCCTCTCTGACTATTATTAATTCCATGGATCATAATCACGTCCATGTGCCCTCTCAGTTTATAGTTGCTCAACACTGTTACTCAAATCATATAAGCGATAAACCAATACGTTGGTACTCAGGTAATTTTCCTACATCACTGATGATGGAATCATGCTACCAGCAGCAGCATCAACAACAACAGCAGCAACAGCAACAACGCCACTTGATGGCAGCTCCTTGCACTGGTCGAGAATGCAACGGAACTCGAAGCTGCGAACCAAAGTTGATAGGCGACACCGGGCTCCCATTCGATTCGACAGAGCAACAGTCGATGCAGCTGGCCAGCTCGGCTATAGCATCGCATAGCAACATTCTGGGCCCATATTGTGCCAATCCTATGTCGACTACGTCAATCCGTCAAGCTCGCTCTATGCCATCTGGTTTGACGATGGGCACCGAACATGGTGTAAGAGTCTCCGATGCACTTCGTGAAAGTGAAACACGCACGAGTGATTGCACTGAACATCACTCGGTGTCATCTGTGACAACAGATACAGTAACAGTGCCTACGGTGGATTCAATAACGGTTGAGCGCGCTATGACGATGAATGCACGCCTGGACGGTCAGCTATATGAGCAACCGCAATTGCAACAGCAACAGAATCTGCTTACAAGCAATGATTACATCTTGAGTCGCATGTCTAATGAAATGTTAGATAAGGATGAGCAGCGGCTTAATGGGAGCCATATGACAGCTACCGCAATGGCAGCGCTTGCAATGAGTGGAAATAACAGCGCGTCAGTGTTTGAATCAGCACCAAATCAAGCCACTGGCTATCACCAATCTAGACGCCAGCAACAACAGCAACTGTCACATACAGGCCCGCGTTGCTATCGCGATTCAGTGTCAGTGTCACCCGTTTCACCTTGCTCATCGCTCTCAATGACCGCATTATCTGTGTCAAGGGCAGCTTCATCGATGTCTCATTATTCGTCATTGTCGTCGACGTCAGCAGCATTAACAGGAAACAACATCCAACATAGTACAGGCTTCATAGGATGCTCAGATGTTGATAGTCACTCGAGGCACCTTGTTGGCCCTTACTCTGATCATTATCAGTATCAGCGCTTGCATCAAAGGTCGACAGCGGGCAGCAGTCGTGCTTCAACACCGCGCTCGGGACGATCTACACCAATGGCTCGTCCAGCTGTTTTGTGTCGCTCGTCATCGAGCAAAAGTCATAATAGCAATAACAACAACAGTGGACGCCGTTCACCCATGAGTGCACTAGCTTGCCCTACAGTACAACAAAATCGCGACAAGGGCTTTCATCAGCAAAATCATCACCACCATCAGCAGCAGCAGCATCATCACCATCAGCAACAGCAGCAACGCTACTCAGAGGCTCTGTCATCGAGCCATAGTGACACCACTACTGCTACCACTACTATCGATGGCAATATAATAGAGTCTGGTAAAGTGGCCTCGTGTCGTTCTCGTCGTGCGCGTCTTGTTACGCTAACACAAACAAACAGTCACCGTAATCCAACAACAATACTAAAGAGTGGCTCCAGCATTCGCCACAGTAAGCGGGCGCATTTGATTCACCGTTCCGGACACAAGACCAAAGCCACGGATCTTATGATTGGTCATGTTGATTCACGCCAAACAAGCGGCAATATATCAACTGGATCAAATGACGCAATAGCGATTGGAACCAATGACCGATCATCAGCCCCAAAGACAACTACCGATCATGCTGTGATCTCCAAAGGTGACATCAGCAGAAACAACGAGCAAGCAGACATCGCACAATTGAAAATAACAAAAACTGACAAATTTGGTACGGATAAGCATGTTTTAATCAACGGGCCTCGTCGTTACATGTGCGACATGTGCACCAAATCATTCACTCGTTCCGACATGTTAACGCGCCATCGGCGTTTGCATTCTGGCGATCGACCGTTTCAGTGTAACGAGTGTAAGCAAGAGTTTAGTCGTAGCGATCATCTATCTACTCATTTGCGTACTCACACCGGTAAGTGACACATTCAAACATACCACGAAGCACAGTCAATCTCAAAAAACAACGTCGATTGTAAACTGACGCCCGATTAACCCAACAAATACAACGATCACCATGAGTGGATGCATTGACTGCAATAAGGCGATTATGCACCTATCTAACACTCTATGAGAGGAAAGTGTAGCTTTAGATGACATTTACTCTAGGAGTGCGCTTACAAAACAGAGAGACCTCAAAGGGTGGCCAATGGTGGCCGCAATATGGGCGCCATGAAAAGGTGCTGCCTATCGCATGTGCCACGCCAAAATATTCTTTTACAGTTTGCTTTATTAGTTCGCAGTTGTAATATTGTTTCGTTACGCTAATAAGAATTACAATTTAAATCAGAATTGCACAAGGCAAGGTTTCTATGGTGCCAGTTGAGCCTTCATATAACTATTAAACTGAATTCATTACATAGGTAGAGGCCTTTTTGACAGTGACAACAACAGAGTGACTGAGCTAACAAATTATATTCGAGTGTTTTTGAGTCCTTGTGTTCAGCTAAAATGGAAGTCTCCGAGTGCAAGCGCTCCATTTTAGATCATTCCTCTACCAATATGCTTGTAGCTTATCTTATCGATAGTAAGATCCAACAACACGTATTTACTGCTAAACTCAAGAGGTTATAAGTTTCCGCGAAAGAATATCTTTGTTCAAAGTATACAGTGCTCCTCATGCCTCGCATGATAATAGCAACGCTGAAATCAAGCCAAAAAAAGATCTATTCATCAATCAATGTTTAACGTAAACAACCAATTTGATGTTAATTTACTATCTGCAATTAACAATGAATTTTACTATTTCCCCCTTCGTACACATGCACTCTCCGCAATATTGGTATAAACACGTAGGTGAAAAACCATACAGATGCAAATTGTGCACTTATACAGCATGCCGTAAAGATATGATAACACGACACATGAAAGTTCATATTAGGCATGTATCCACATCAAAAGAAGCCAAGATTGGGGTACCATCACGCGATGTTGTTGGACCTCGTAACAGCACAATAATCTGCGACACGTTCAGTGTGAAAGATGCCAACAAAAGGACTACCTCCAGCACTTCTACGCTTGTCGTTACGAAACAAACCAGAGCAGTTAGTAACGCTATCGAGCCAACAAGCGAGGCGATACAGTTCATGCCACCCACGCGTACGGACAATTGTGGGCCACGGCCCCAGGATGAGCCGAGTGCAGCAAACGAGAAACACGACAACTCTAAACGAACTGTGTATTGGCAAGCGGTGAAGAGTTCGACGGACAATCCAAGCGGAGTAGCTGCGGGCCAGAGTAACCAGTGGACCTCACAAGCACCACAACTACGGCGACAATGAATGTGGGAGCATAAGCCTTCGAGCGCTCTGCCCAATCTGTTGTTGAATAGAGCATGCAGTCATATTGAATAGCTGACTTGATCTGAGTCTAGTACTGGCTGGATTAATAGTACTGTGACCCGGTTGGGTGTATATCATTCACGTCTCTGCGTGGAACGTTGTTTGGCGAAGTGTATAATTCTAATCAAACGTGCATGGGCCTTAGGGCGACCTCACACAGGCACTTGAGCGAATACAAAAAGTTGCTGAATAGTCGATGCATTGTGTTTTCAGGTGTGTATTCTCTTGCAGTTAGTTGGATGGACTTACAAATATTGCTTGCATGGAGAATAAACATACAAGTGCGTATTCAGTGCGTTCATTCGGTAAATTATACACCGCCCTCGGCATTTTTGACCAAGAAGCAGACACCAAATCAAAATAAAAACTATCCGCACAGACCTGTTGTGTTGGTAACACTCTTTGGTAATGGAGACATTTTCATTCGTGTCCAGAGAGTGAATAAAAGTTTGGATAGAAGTGTAAACAAATTTGTGGCACGTACTTTCTATGCATCACGTTCTTCACGCCAACGAGCGAACATTACGTAATTCAAACCAACTCAAGGCACATCAAGTATTCGAGTCAGTGTCAAAGTTCTAGTTCTAGTTCGAATCATATGAATTTATTCGGTGATAATCTGGAGCATCATTAGTGGCTTAACAAGCCGACAAAGCGCTCGGCTTGCTGCTTGTCAATTTGTTGTTGCCCGAGATACGCGTGCCAATTAATTACATGCAGCATACATTTTCGTGTAGCAGTAGACTATTGATCACCTAAGACTAAGTTCACATACAGGCACTGAACAAACTGATTTCTATCAGTTTTTCAATTGGCGCGGCTAATAGATATTGACATTGCTACTAATGAACCAGCGACGCACAAGAAATTTGCACGAGTTTCAATGGCCGTCTTTCATGATCCTCTTGGAGAGACTGAGATTTCCATTGCTCAAACTGAAGCACAGTGCGGTTTCCATAAGAAGGTCATCGCAATCAGGCGGTGAGTCAGCATATAAAGGCTCTACTAGGAGCTTTTTGTGTGTTTGTGTGCCATTTCAGTGATTCTTGAAGCGTCCAAAATGCTCGTGTTATTCAAATTTCACAAATCGATGCTCGTTTAACTTTTGCAATTCCGTGAAAATAGTTGATGATTGCAAGAATTATTTATCCAATAGTCGAACAATCAAATTAGAGATGCCATGCAGTCATCGTGTCGCAACCGTCGCTATTGATGTACTGAAGTTCCATGATTTTATAGTAAATAATATCACAGTAAATATCTTTGTTTTGGGTATTTCAGATTCAGCACAATGGAAATCATGTAACTCATGTCGGTGTCTCATGCATGCTTATGTTAGCATTGATAATGAGCTACAGATCAAATCAAGAATTAATGAACCCAGTCAATCGCTCTGATTGATATCGAATGAGATGGGCAAATTTACTCGTTTGATCAATAAGCCAAGTAGTGCTAATACCATAACAAAGTAGCAAGTAAATGAAACAACGCCTCCATCGAGCCAGTGGACCATTCAACTAGCTACCAGCAACAAATCTGAGAATGATGTCTCAAGTGTCGTTTGAATGCATAATTGAAACTAGCAGTTAGTGCCGCTCTCGCTCAACCTATTCATGAATAACACGAGCCGGCATGTGCATTTTTACACACCTGTGAACGAATACATCGGCCATAACCAGGTGCGCGACGGACATATGAGGCATCGTTGCATGTCGATCAATTACTGACGACGCTTTCACTCGACGACTCTGTTTTGGTTAGCTAGCTTATCTTTGCTGGCTGAGAGGAAAAGATCACTGACACAGATCATCGGAGGGCAAGCGAGGGATCATCAATCGTTTCCCATGTTTGCAATAACAGTTACGTCAGAGCCATGATGAGATCGCCACGAAAAGCAAATGTACATGCGACGTGCCGGCTTTTATGTATGACGATTGTTAGACAGGGAGTCCCTGTAACACAAGAATTCATTGTGTGCTGCTGCTGCTGGCTGTCGACCAAATGACGTTGACGTTGTTGTTGTCTGTCTCTCATTGTGACGACCTTGAGGGTGAGATACGAACCAAGGCCCCAAACAAAAGCCGTGTGAGAGCAAAAAAATAGTGTCACAGGTTTGATTCTCTTCTCTGCACGATACACACCAGAATAAAAGAAGAACATAGGCAACGAAATAGTGTCAGAAGGAAGTAAAATAAAATAATAAGAGAAAGCAAAGATTGAGTTTCTGCGAGTGTTTTCATGAATGTTATGGCGAGTCAAACCAGATTGATGGCCATCTTTTGTTGTTGTTGTTGTTCTTTTGTCAAAATGTGTAACTTTAAGCAAACTATTGTTGTGGGACTGAGCCTTCACAAGCTTCTACTACTATGTGAGTCTTTCACATGTTGTTTTCATATCAACAAAAGAACTCATTGGTGCACTTTGGTGTCCGTCTGATCCCTTGACAGTCTGTGCGTTGAATGCAGTTGTTAATTCTATATTTATGCTCCAATGAATACGACGATGATAAATTATACGAACTTGAATAAACAACTCAAAAAAAAGATCGAGCACTGACTATTAGAGTACGTTCAGGCTAATGGGTAACATTTTGGGCATGCTTCGAACGATTTGTGTAAAAGGTAAATCATAGTCAACCGGTAACAGATCGGATTTGAGTGATTAGAGGCATCAGTAATGTGATCTTGTTGCAGACTTAAACAGAATAATGTATATGTTTGATGAACTTTTACACTTTTCTGGCTGATAATGCCAGAGCTAAAGTACCGAGTCGAACACTCCATTAGATAAGGAGTGTTATGTAAAGATAAATAAAATCATTACATGACATTGTACACATGACAGTCTGTACTCAAATGGTTGCGACAAACATTAGACCTAGAGTTCTATTCTCTACCAACAACAAAATACGCAAATATTTGCCTCCTTAATTTTAGCCTCGATAATTTGATTCTTCCCTATTTAGTTCGAGACCTCTATGTCGACTTTGAAATTTAATAATTCGTAATTGCATTGAAAACTGAAATTTCACTTTGAAGTGTTGATTCTCTTCGTGCAGAATTATTTACCATTGATACAATGGTGCAGAAATGTGATTTCTAGGAGGTTCAACATTAGACTCGCTGCCTTCATCTCACTATTGCAGTTGATTCGACTCAAATCTATTCAATTATCACTAGTTCTACTTTGTGCACTAACATTTTACGTACGCGATCACGCAGGCACGTGACTTGGTAGCGCGCGCACGTGCACACGTGCCCCACAGTGCATTACGACAGTGAAACAAATAATCGTCGCGGTCGCTAGCTGATGTACTCAGCTTGCCGAACACTTCTACACTCTTGCAACGCTGAGAAACGCGATGGCGTAATCGCTGACATTATAATCTACCAAGCTGAAACATCCACAAGCAAATTCTATTGAACTTTTGTCACTGCCTTGACTAATGTTTTTCGTCAGTTTTTGAGGGCAGGTTTGCGACGGATTGCGTCAAAATTTCAAAGATAAATGTTTTTCCCTACAACAACATATGGTCTCAGCTTATCTTTATGCTATATAAAGCATGCTCTCACACACTACTGTTGAATCATTACTTGTTCGCTGTTGTTCACAGCACCCAACATTGTGGACCAACCAGAATTCATTATGGACCCAAATAATTTAGTCTTTTATTCATACAGTTACAGTTCGATAAGGTACTCTCTGTGACTTTGCTTCAAGTTTGAAGCTTTTATGAGTGTGTACGATTCAAGTTCACAGAGAGACTCAAAGAAGGAGAGGGGCAATCAAATAGAAAAAATTCATACGCTATTGAGTACAATTTAATATGGGAATCATGTTACTGCACGTGCATTTTATTTACTTGAGTAGAAGCGTGATATTGTGTATCAAAGCAATATATGTCTAAAGCCCAAGTTATTCTCCAGTCATGCGGCCCAATATTGAGCTGACTACTGTTGATGCAAGACGATTCATCAAGTTCACTATTAAAGTGACAATTGCCTTGTGCCACTGGTAGTCTGGAGTCTGTGTATTCTTCTTTATATTGGTTTATTGGATCCCATCGAACCGGCCTACATGTGCTTGCTCACGTTCTCATGCTTACAAAAAAAATGCCATTTCGTGGAACTCTGTTCATAGTGCTGGAGTTAGCAAAACAAGATGAATATGACAATGACTCTGAGTCGGTATGATCTATCTTTATTGATGGCTATCGGTGTTGCTTGGAATCATGTCGCACTCGAATTTGTACAGAGGAAGAGAGAGAGAGAGATAATATCCCTGCTTGATAACATGAACGCCCAGCAATTTGTCTTCTGGCGGTGGTCAATTTTTGTCTATCACAACACAATAATACGACAACGTCAACAACGACGACGTGTCGAGGTCACAAAGCGACAGTATAGTAGACAGTTCGTATATCGCTCTAGAAACACAAACCTCGAGCGAAGTGCCTTCCGGCATTGCCCAATTGATTATAGTGATGCTCTCTTCTTTACTTCACCCGGCTTTTCTTATCGTCATGATTTCGACCACTAGAGCTAGAACCGAAATAGCACATGTTAGTGACGTAATGATACGAGAAAGAAGCCTTTCACTTTTGTCGCACTTGAATCAAACTGAAAGCCACGAGCTTGAAAGTTGAGTTTCATTGTCGCCATAACAATCACGGCGATAATAATACTCAATCTGTTCTAAGTCTAAACGGACCCCATGTCGGCCGTAGGCGGAATCCAGATTATTAGGCCACAACAAAGCGCACGACATTCAGAACATGT
Source organism: Fragariocoptes setiger (assembly GCA_019968535.1). Lineage (NCBI taxonomy): Eukaryota > Metazoa > Arthropoda > Arachnida > Trombidiformes > Phytoptidae > Fragariocoptes > Fragariocoptes setiger. Next base: position 34,105 of record JAIFTH010000105.1, on the reverse strand, counting down.
ATGGAGAAAAAAGTAATGTACACGTAAGTGTGTGGGGGATTCTTGTTGAACAAGTTGGGAACACGTGGCAGTACTCAGTTGAAAGAGCTCGTTAACTAAGTTCACGTAGTGTAGCGAAACATTTTTTACGAGATGCACTACAGCAATTCGAATTCGTGTGTGCCACGTTAGGATAAAAAGAATACTATTCCTTCATACTAAGGACGAGAAAATAATGAATCGACCTGACACTCAAGTAGATTCAACTGACTATTCGTCGTCGTCAGTGTTTTTTGTCAATAATTCAGTGCACACTTCATCGGAGACGAACCTACGCCTGTCTATTTTTATCTGGGCGAATCTTGTGTATATATACGTTCATTGATTATATCCAAATCTAATTGATTTTGGTGAGGTACATTTTGAAATTTGAGTTCCCGTTTGGTGCACGTACTATTTGATACGTGATTTCGATCGATCAACTCTTTCACCTGCGGTCTACCATCGAAATGTGATAGAAAAATGCAATCACAAAAACAAACAGCCAATCGAACCAACGCATTCAACATATATAAGAGAGCAATTTTAGAACTCATAATTTAAAGATTTGATATATATTTTCTCAGTTACTTGTAGCTTCACTTATTATTTTCTTCAATGCTTCTGATGATCCTTTACCCTTCATTATTCCGACCTGTATGATGTTGGTCGGTCCGTTACTTTTGCTCCCTGAACTTTCGCTTTTGCTGTTAGGGCCCTTGCTTCCAGAGCTCTTGTTGCTGCTCTTGTTTCCAGAGCTCTTGTTACTGCTCTTGTTTCCAGAGCTCTTGTTACTGCTCTTGTTTCCAGAACTCTTGTTACTGCTCTTGTTTCCAGAGCTGCTTTTGTTACCTTTTGAACTTTTACTTCCAGAGCTTTTATCTCCAGAGCTTTTACTTTTGGAATTCTTACTTCCGGAGCTCTTGGATCCAGAGCTTTTACTGCCAGAGCTCTCAGAGTTTCCACTTCCAGAGCTTTTGGACTTATTGTTGCTTTTGCTAGTCGAACCTTTGCTTTTGCTGTCGCTGCTTCGTTTAACGCGATATAAATCATCAACAGGGTCTATGGGAACGACTGATCCTAGGTCACCATCATCACCTTCCAATTTGAGTGCTTGACTGACAAGCACTTGATCCAAGACGTTGGCAATCATATGCAGCGACAATATAATTGCCAGCATACATGTTTTAAAGTTTGTATCCACCATAATTGATTTTTTGTTCCAAATCATTTTCCACAAATGTTGATTGTGGAAACGAATTGGTCAATTCGTTTAGTTGAACCACTATTTACTATTTATTTTGCGGTTTAACGATCATTACTCGAACAATGACAATGTCGTAGTGACGATTTAGCATTCGAACACTGAAATGTGCATGTCTACTTTCTGAGTGTTTCCTTTTTACTAAATATAGTTCATGCACAAGGCTTCAATATATGAGTATGCATGCTTCGCAATACGAAAAACACAGATATACATGAAACACTCATATATTTTATTGTTTTAACTAGCAACGCTAACCCTACTTCCATTATTCCACAATCAACATGAAAAAATACCTATTTGAAACACCAGAATATCTGTACATTGAATTTATTACTATCAAGTGTTTCGGTGGAGCGGTTGTTGTTGTTTCTGCTGCTGCTGCTCCCAGACGTTAACGTAACGCTTGGCTTTGACTTGGAATTGGTTGTGAAATTGTCGGTCAGATAATGGAACACCAGGATCGCCGCGTGGCGGCCCTTGAGAGATATTCCCATCAGACTCCCGGCCTGAATCAGATTTGTCAACCCACCTACCTAGGTCTTTGTCGAAGACAATGTTCTTTTGATCATCTTCTGGCAAGTGCATTTCATTTTTCGCTGTAAACCGCTTTATAAAATCCGCACCGATTATTCTACCTAGTAATCCACCATCACTATTGGCCATTTGTTGCTGGTCATTATTGTTGTTTTGCTTGTGCTGTTTTTGTTGTTGTGGCTGTTGCGTCTGATGCTGATGCTGTTGTGATTGGTGCACCTGAGGTTGCGATTGTAACTGTGGCCGGGGTTGTGTATGGGGAGATGGCTGTGGCTGGAGTTGTGGATGTAGTGGTGTTTGTAACTGAAGTTGAGGTCGAGGTTGCATTTGTGGTGGTGGCGGAAGTTGTTGATTAGGAACAACTTGTTGTGGGTGAGCTTGCGTTTGGGGCTGTAGTTGTTGCTGTTCAGGTACCTGTTGTTGTTCAGGAGCTGCCTGCTGCTGTTGGGTTTGAATCAGAGGCTGAATCATTTGCTGTTGCAAAGGTTGCTGCTTGGCCACTTCCTGTGGCTGGACTTGGGCTTGCGCTGAATGATGCTGCTGTTGTGGCTGATATTGTTTAGACACTTGCTGCGGCTGTGGATGCTGTTGTGATATCTGATCTTGATTTTGTTGAGGAACCTGCTGCTGCTGCGGCTGAGACTGTGGTGTCGATTGCTGTGGTTGCTGATGAGACACTTGCTGCGTCTCAGCACGAACCTCTTGTTGGCGCAATAACTCATCTTCATTTAGACTACCACCTTGACAAAGTCGGATCATTTGTTCGAGAATTTCAGTTGCTTGACGCAACACATTCCAATCGTACTGGATGTCAGGCTTCATATCCGGAGAGGTGCTATTGAGAGTTAGACGAATCACGTCCAGATAACGAGCGCTTAGATCTATATAACCGAAATCTAGCAATCGTGACGCAAATACTAGTTTGTGAGGTACCAGATTGATGAAATGTTGGTGTGTGTATTGCATAGATGTATAAGAATTGTTAAAATAATGAGGACTGGCGGTGGCCATCTTGAGATTCAAAGCGTATTCCCAGATTTCATTAAGACACATTGTGGACGCACTTGTTATGTTGGGTGTCTCGCTTTGTGGCATGAATGAGGTCAATGAACGATCAGACAAATTGTCAATGCTGGACACCTCGTCAATGGTGGCACCACTTGTGTTATTAAAAATATTTGCATTCACCAAGTCCAAATTAATGATGTGATTTTTGTCCTTGTTACGCAGTGCAATAATTAACTTATATAGTTCGTTGGTCGTATCATACTCGTGTATATCACATTCGTTTGCTATGATCATAGCAAACTGTTCATCAGTACGTGCAGCGACAGGGTTGATTGAGCGACCAGTTTCCATCAGAAGGTTATTCATAAGACTCTTATAGAGGCAACTCAACAATGTGTCAGTGTTGTTGGTCTCCATGTCAACCACGTAATCTATATTAACCATGAGCATAGGATCTTCATGATGAAGAATCTGACGATCACGTATGGACGGCTGATGCTTGTCGAGAAAGGCTAAACATTGCGCTAATGCCCACAATCGTGCCTGTGATGCATACTTTATGGCGGTACGACGCTTACCAAGAAACAGATGCTTGTGAAGTACGCTTAATGAGTCGTCACGGTCATGTATCTTGGTTTCTTCGGGGGTCAACAATAACTCGGCAATATCGGCCCCACTCACCACACCAGATTGACGAATAATTTTCATCAATAAATTCCATAAGATCTGATAACGCGGCTCCAGGTAAACGTGCTGTTGTATGGTGGTCATATAATCTATCACTTGATAATTGTTGGTTTGTTGCGCGAACAAAGGACCAGGCCAGCTATTAATGAAAACGTTGTGCATTTCTGAATCACGTTCGACAAGTTCAGGCATGAGACGTGAGACTGTGATACAATTATCTTGAATGTGAACAATGAAATTACGCCTGGTAAATTTTCCATACGCATGCTTGGCATCGTACAGTGGCGGTGTATTACGACCCATACTCAAGCGCATACCTGTGTGCTGATTGTCAACCGACATTTGACCAATGGTGGCAAGCTCATGGATTCGCTTGAAATGTTGATATGCTCGCCTATATTCTTCATGAAAGATGTTACGATATTCATTCTCATAGTCGGTTTTGGTTCGAAAAAGCCCCCGATGAGCCTTTTCGATCACAACCCGTCGGGCCTCTTCCTCAGCGGTCTTTGATATGATGCGTCGCATATAATCATCATTCAAGGAATCATCGAGAATGCTCGATGTGGAATAACGTGATGAATTCATTTTTTAATGCTAGAATGACGCTCAATAATTGCCAAGTATACCAATAACAAGTCATATGTAAATTATCTATACAGGATGGGTTTTGATTACCGGGATTTGGCGACGCAAACACACACAAAGATTGACGACTTGTCATTGACGTGCATGCTAAATCCACTGAATGAAATGCCTCACAGCTGACTGTAAACGACGTCAGTGTCCTGTTTGACATATGCGACAGCGCATGATTCAAAAAACGAATTCACGATTCGAATCTTGCGCCGCGGTCGCTAAATTAATCTTGAATGGCCGTCTATGGCCCAGTGACCGCTCCAATCAGACGCTACTCTAACTGTAATTCAGTGAGCATACTTATTTCCATAGAAAAGGGTCCTCTCACATCCTAGAATTATCCTCTTACATAGACAATAGAATGAACGTCATGGACGACATGCGAGTGCCTGACAGAATTGTGGTTGTTGGTGGTGGCGCCCACGCCGGCGGACGAATGGCTCCGCGTTTATCTGACGATACTGAATCATTGTTCAAGCCCGCTATTGAATTGCCCACACCGCCAAACAAGCTTTTTCTACAGGAATTGCCTGATGCAGATCCCGAATCAGACGACGAACTGCTTAAATCACCAACAGGCCTACCAACCCCAGCCACTGGCACTGTTGATACCGATGCAGATCTCGACATTGGCAATCTAGATGGCAACGGAACACTAGCAGACTACCTATTGAACTCCTCTAAGTCAGAGTTTCCACCATCAACCAGTATCGAAAGACAGATCAGACACTTGCATGCACGTATTCGGGTTCTCGAGAAAGAGTCACAGTCACACTATCAACGAGATATTTTCATCATCAGCGTGATGTCAGTTTATTTCTTGGCCAAGATTTTTATGAAATAAATCTTACCCTTCTGACTACCATTTTTTGACCAACTCTTCATCCGATATCGTGAACCGAGATTTCAAAAGTCTGAGAACAAAATCGAACTTCACAACTTTGTTAGAGTCGATTATTTCTCCATTGTATTCTACAATTTGTAGAATATTTTGGAATCGAAATTTGGCTTTCAAAAAAGCGCGCCATGAGACTCACAAGGATCGGTAAACAAATACGTCCGTCGGCTATCATAACATTAGAAGGTAAACTCACTTTTAGAATGGTAGTCAAGCGACATCACTCACGTTTATCGTCGGACAGTTTCTTTTATGTATCATGTCTTCGATACAAAGTATAAGTAGTCATTCAAACGGTGCTGCACAAGAAGTTTTCCCTTTTCACTCATGGCAAATCACCACTCGTAAGTCGCACATTCTCCACTCACAATGTCTATGTCCATCAGAGTGTAGCCTGTGTAAATATCGCGCTGCCTTGCCGAGACTTCCTAGCTTTCCCGACATGGTGTTCGACAAAAACATTCTGAGATTGTCGCATTGTGATGGAGCTGAACTGGAATTCAATGCCATGGACGCACTGATGATGGTAGACAGTGATAAGAACCCACTCCAAGTGGCTGTAGCCGAATGCTGGCGGGAAGCGCGCACCGACTGTATATACAGCAAAAATTTCCTCAAACCATACGACTGGACATTCACAACAAATTATAAAGGCACCATCGTCAAACCTGATCACATGTCAGTCATTGAAACTGGCGAGAGAATCAATATGGAGAGATTGAAAATCAAAGACGAGATTTTATTCTATGACAATGTGGACCTCTTCGAGGATGAACTCGCAGATCATGGAGTAGCTCAGCTCAGTGTGAAAGTTCGCATAATGCGTGAAAGTTTTTTCATATTGCTGAGATACTTCCTGCGAGTTGACAGAGTATTAGCCCGCATCAATGACACCCGCATATTTCATACTATTGGGACTGATTATTTGCTTCGTGAATACACCAATCGAGAGGCTGACCTTAAAGATCTCAATCTACCGACACCTGTTCTTACAAGCCCGGTTGAACTATCTAATCGTTTACCTTTGATCAGTCATTGTTATGAAAGGCTCACCATTGGGAGAAAATAAAAAGTACTCTCTTCCTCTTTCTCTCACTTTCACTCCCAACAAATGTAATTGAGCAAAATCAAGGTTGGTCTGACAAGATTGATGTTTTTCGGGAGTAAATTATCAACAATTCACGGGCAGATTGGAAGATTTTATTTATATTATCAATTATATTATTATACTATGCAACTAAATCAATTATATGAATTCACTCTGATCGATCAGCCTTCTTCTGATGTATCGTTGAAGTGTGATGGGTAGCTCATGGAGCGGGTAATCATGGTTGCGTTCATGGCACACCAGAACAACTCGACACAAGTGCTTGAGATCACAAACTCGCTTGTACACGGTCGATTGAACTTTAGGGGCTATAGAATCTTTGCTTTGATCTAACAGGTGTTGTTCGTCGAGAAATATATTAGAATAGCGTTGGCTCACCGATGCATCAATGGGCGTTGTTAGACATTTGTGGAAAGGTGTAAACGCCAAACCTAAGTGATCACATCCACCCGCGATTAAATAATTCATGGAATCACATTTTGTCGCGAGCTCGTGAATATCTGGTCGTTTAACCAAACAATAGAAAGGGGTTTTCAGCTTGTTGTCAACTGCATCAGGATCAGCACCGTAGTCAAGTAGGAGCTCAACAAAATGTGATAGATGATTGTCGGCTATGGATATAGCACAATAGTGTAGGGCTGACCTTCCAAAAGCGTTGCGAATGTTGATCAATTCTGTGTTGAGATCAGAGGTCATGTGAGGCAACGATGAAGTGTCCGATGCATCACTGAAAGCTACGTCAGAAAGAGACATCTTGTCGTTAAGTTTAGGTTCTTGACTAGGCAGTGAACATTTTATAGGTACATTATCGTCGTTGAAAAGGCGCCTTGGCTCAACTAGATTGCCCTTGACCGTTGTAGATGATTTAGACCTCGGCGAATGTTTACAAGGTATCATTGAAAAGTCCATCTTTGCATTAGCTCGGTCATGTTTCTGCGAACCTATCTCACTCACTCGGACTTGATCGTGTGGCTTGATGGTAGATGGAATTGTGTTCTGCTCATCAATCTTACATCTTGTAACTAAACGGTTGGCCTTTCGTTGAGAATGATCGGCTTTCACCAATAACTCGATGATGGCAGTCAGATTCTTCATAACAGTTGGACCGCTATCGAATATTATTACCCCGTTACGATATGATTGTATAGAAATATGCAGAGCAGTGTTGCCGGCCCAATCGCGCATTCTAACATCAACATTGTGATCGATGAGAATTTTAACCAATTCAACATCCAGATTATATGCGCTGCGGTGGAGCAAATTACGACCATAATTATCGAGCCTTGTATCGATATCTATTGTTTTTTTCTCAATCAACTTAATTAAAAAAGTACGTCTACGGTGAGTCAGACAATAGTCAATGAGGAGTTTCGATACTTGATGGCGCTGGGTATCGTTGTCATTTTTGCATAAACACTAAAAGATTAGGGTAAATGAGATTGTTAATAGAATAGAATATTTAAAGGTATGGTGTAATCCGCATCATATATTTTATAAGTTACCTCAATTTCATTAGCGAGCTTATCGTATTGCTGATCTATCAATAGTTTGATCAGTTCTTGTCTCTGATAATATTCGAGCCTGCGTACATATGGAGAGCAGTAGAATTGCAATTGTTTTGAAATTAATCCGAAACTTTCACTGATGAAATTCCTGATCAGCATGTTGATTTCACGAGATTGTTTTTTTTTAAATTAGGAGTAGTGTTTTCCAACAGAAATAATTTGTTATTGCATCGTTGTCGAGTGCCTTGAGAGCAAGAGATAGTGCTAAAGATTCATGTTATGATTCATAAACAATTGATTTGAGACCTAGTGTGACAGTGTGTTTTGAACCAATGCTCATATAATAATGCCAATCGTTGCATAAGAGAACGAACAGAGAGTGAATCGAATTTCTGCGTGCGCCCTGATGGCACAGAGAGAATCGGATGGCGTTGCCTCGGCGCGTCTATTGATGGGGTTGGTGATGATGGTCTGGTTTGACTGAATAAATCTTTTACACACAGACATGGAGGCAACAACGCAGTTTTCTATGAATATTGTTGTTGACTTTTTCTTTCGATATGAATTTGTATCAATTATGAGTGAGCATTATTTAAACTTCAGATTGCATTAAATTTGGACAGATTCTTAAATTTTCTGACCGAATTCATCAGCCTCTTTAAAGTACAATGACCGATGGGCATCGCACTATTTTGCGGCGTAATAGAAACACGTTTGATTGAGAAGCTTCATGTATAGTTCGAACGGTCAGTGCTTGAATGAACTTGGTGGTGAACTCTTGCCGCTGCGTAAGCTTCGAGCCGTCCGTCCTGATTGCAGAAACTTTAGAATTACAGGTTACGTGTTACTTTTATACAAGGCGACGAAAGCAGCTAGTTTTTAATAGGTACACTGGTGGTCAGTAGATTATTAGATTTTAGTCATTTTACGCAGTAGTATATGTCGCTGGAGTCATTCATATGAATTATCGAATAGCACTGAGAAAGCTTTTATAATGGACCAATGTTTCGGGCAGTTTGCCCGTTGTAGGTATGATTGTAATTTAGTCGCGGTTGTAGTAACAGCTGATGGTATAAAAATTCGTAACATTAGTGCTGGTAAACTCATGAGATAATTCTGGGCGGCAACCACAAGTTTTGACTAAAGGGTGACAATTGGTTAGTTGTCAAAAAGAAAATTGGAAGAGCGAGCATATGACGCTGTGTGCTTGAATGGGGCAGTGTGCATTTTAATCATGTGTTTTAGGGTTCAGTTTGAGACACTGAACTCAAATGTACTACGAGGAATCTGTTCAGAATGATTTTGCACTTTGACAGCTCTTTTATTTGGACCGCTTCTTCTCGGTGTATTTGTAACACAGCATTCTAATCTTGCTTCATTTTTCTAGTGAGATTAGAATCTCATGATGTCTGTTTATTGGGTCCGATTCACGTGGCCTAGAAGTAAATGGGAGCTCGAAAATGCTCTGTTCAAAGGCAGTCATCTGTGTTTCTTTCATTTGTTTTGACCACTAACCAACTGGCACCCTTTATCGTTTCCAAAAAAACCGTCCGCTGCTGAGTTTTAGACCAAATCTTAGTGTAGTGTTATAAACAGCGATGATAGACGCACTGAGATTTGTTCGCGAACTCAGCTGTCAGTAGATTCATTCAAATTTTGCCTGATTCAGGCTTCACACTCATCCGAGCCAAATAAATTCGTTCGCTTCTCTTCCGAAGGAATCGTCCTCGCATCAAGCATCCTTTCACCCATCTACGTTGATCTCAGACCTATGCGATAACACGACGATTTGATGGATCTTAACTTGGGGAGACTGTCGCGATTTGCGGCGTGCTCAATTGAGCAACGAAACTTGCCTCCGCTCTACACAGCAAAACAAATCCTTCTCTGCACGTCGAACAGAATGATTGTCACTCCAATTCAACGTCGGATGATTTGACAGGCAAGTCGACCATACTCATAGAAGATGACCTTACATCAGGGTCTAGTGCCTGTGTGCTGGCACAACGATTGAAATCCCAGGAGGCACAAATCTAGGTGATTCTGGCCGTTGTTGACCGTCAGTAAAACTGCATCAATCTACTCGAAAAGGATCGATATCAGGTTAAGACTTTGTTCATGATAAGAGAAATCCGATGTACTAGTCAATGTCGGTTGTTTAGATAGCAAATTGAGAACGAATGTGAAAAATGAATAGACAACAATCAATTCTGTCACATACAAACGTAACTGAAGTGTCATTTATCTTATGTATTTGGCACCTTTAAGCCGGATGCTGGTCCAATTCAACGTCTATGGGGGGCTTCACTATTTTGGCACAAACGGCACTCTTTTTATCGTCCACCAGCGACACAACGACCTCTATGTTGTCGAATTGACTCAATACGATCCTGTTCTTCGAAGGTTTGTATGTCTGTGTTCTTTTGGTGGCGTCATACACCCAATCGTTGATTGGATTCAAGAAATACGTGTGTTCGTATGCGAGACGTGGTATCAATATTTGGAGAGCATTCTGTCGAACATAGAATATGTACGCCTTTTCACGTAAGCATTTTTTGCTACGAATGTAAAGGACTGTATGTAGTTTTGTTGAGGCACGACCGGCTAGTTGAGCCATCCGGTGCCTGTAATTTATCTGGTCACACATTGTCTGAATACGTTCTTTGCTAAGCATTGATCTTTCTAAGTGAGACGATCCAATAGCGTGTGCCAGTAAATGGTGGACCAATAAATCCGCATATCTACGAATTGGAGATGTGAAATGTGTGTAAATATTGGCTGCAAGGCCAAAGTGAGTGAAACTGTTGGCAGACTTATCTCCGCACCCACTACAAAAGTAAGTTGCAGGCGTCATGCATCTTGTCGCGATCATTCGAAGCATCAGATTGAAAAACTCATTGTTTGGCAACTTCGCCTTGTCCAGACTTTCAGATAAATGCTTACCATCTTCAGCTTGAATATTGAAACCCTTCAGTCTAGCAGCTTCAATTAATTCATCAAAGTTACCTTTGGATGGTTTCGGGTGACGACGCAACAATGCAAGCTCAGGGAAGTCTTCCAAAAGTTTCGTGGCTACAGAGATGTTTGCTAACAACATGAACTCTTCTACCAAAGAATTAGTATCGATCATGCGTTTATGTTGTATTTCGAGGGTCGCATCGTTTTCGTGTGTCTCTGAATCAATTTCAATGAATCGAATTTCATCAGCGCGAGCCAAAACAAGAGCACCATTTTCCATTCTTTTGCGCTTCAACTTCTTCGCTAACTGATTGAGGTTGCGCAAGCCAACATGAAGTTCTCCGTTGTTGCCCTTGGAATCGATCATCAATTGAGCCTCCTCATAAGTTAGAGATGCTTTTGAATTTATGATGGATCGCATGAATTTGGTATCGATGATTTCACAGCTATTTTGATTGTTCCTTATTGTCCATATTACACTGAAAGCCAATCTATCCTGCTTTTGTATCAGGGAACAGAGGTTAGAACTAAGAAGGGCTGGTATCATGTCGATTCGTTTATCTACCAGGTAAACAGTTGTGCCACGATTTGCTGCTTCAAGATCTAGAGCAGTTTTTGGGCGTACAAAATATGATACATCGGCAATGTGAACACCAACTTCACAAATACCCTGACCGAGATCCTTGCAATGTAACGCATCGTCTATGTCCGTGCAACCAGGAGGGTCTACGCTGCAAATAGGTAAATGGCGCAAATCTGTTCTCTTAGAATATTCCTCCTCCGGAATTTTCCAGTCTGCACCATCCCTTGGGAGACAATCAAGAACCGCCTTGCTAAATTGCTGATGAGGTACGTCATGTTCAAGCAACAATACTTGGTTTTCAGTTTCCTTATCGCCTATCTCTCCAAGAGCTCTGACATAATGACCTAACGGATATTTGGACTCTCTGGGCCAGGAGTCAATTGCTACTACGAGGCGTTGACCTTTCAAGATTTCATATTGCCGAGTTTCTATTCTGATGACGGGTATTCGTCTTTCATTGGGTACAAAAAGGAATTTCGAAGTCTGACCAAGACTTTCGCTTTTGAGGCGCAAAGATCCGCAATACTGGCGCCAACTTCGCTTCACGATAGAGACTACTTTTCCTGTCGGACGCTTGGCACCACCTGGCAAGGAATCTTTGTTTGCTTGAGACATCGCAAGCAGCATATTTTCTTGATCTCGATCACCTTCGTCGACAACATCATCTCGTCCAGTGGCATCAGGCAAAATAACAATATCAGAAGTTGACTTCCACATACTTTCTGGTAAGATTTCAATGACTACAACATCGTCTTGCATAGCACGATTAATACTCTCCCTTCCTTGTATTAGTATGCGCACGTCCTCATTGTTAAGGGTGATTGATACGAAACCTTCGAGGGAATTATCTCGGCTAGCTTGAAATTTACCTTGATGATATTTTCCTGCCTTGATGCCAGAACGAGTTTCTTCACAGCTGAGATGTTTAGGATAGATAAACTTGGAAGATGGTCCATCAGATAATTCACCGGTCTCTGACGCTTTCCCAACGACAAGTTTATCGATTACGTTAACATTGTTTACCATGCATTCGACGTACTTCTTCAAAGTTAAACACATAACACGACCGCCACCTGAAGCCAGTATGGCGTTGCTGAGTTCAGCACTGTCTTCAAAAGTACCTGTTAGAATAACAATTTTTATATCGAGCGAGGACCAATGTTTGGACAACCAAATGCAATAATGTGAAATCAAACGCCTCTGGTATGAGTGACTAGTTTCGTCATCAAGTTGTGGAAGGAACGTATCCTTGTGGTGCTCATTATCAAACAAATAGAAATTTCGCTGCAATCCGATCAATGTCTTGACACGAGAATGGATGTTTAAAGACTTTTGGCGTACGACGTTGAGCACAGATTGCAGTATGAGTACATTAGTTCCAAATTGTGGATCTTCTACGACGTCGATTTGGTTAACAAGTATGTCAACGTCCAAAACAACAACATGAGAATCAGGAACAAGTTTAGACAGTTGTTTCCTGGCGTCTTGGTCAATACAAATGCGATCAGTTAAGGTTTTTGTATACGGATTTTGTAATAGAATCTGATAGCACTGTCCGCATCGTTTGTGACCGCAGTATAAATCATCACGTAGGTAATGCTCCCGGACGATCTTGATGATGGAGCCACGCTTTGTTTTGCGATATAAAGTGCGCGATGTCAACATGATGATCGGTAGAAATAGGTAAATATCGATCCGTATTTCTAAACTATTAAATGAATGAGAATAAAAATTGAAAACTTATGACCGTGTAGGAAGTTTGTCACTCGTGCCGGCTCGACCGCATGCTTTACAATCCAACGTACAGCCGGTGCATGTTATCGTTTTTACAGCAACATGACTTTTTGCTCCGTTTACCCTATGTTCGTTCGGTTGTCGATGTTTCGGTGTTCACTAGCACTGCTGACGAGCACAGCACAGTCAAGCTTGTTGTCGTTCATCACAAACATACAAACGCAAGCACAAACGCAGGCAGGAATGAAACGTGCGGCTTAGGATCGATACATCGTCAACAAACTCTAACAGAGTTGCACTGAGTATGCTGTGCATTTTCATTCGGACACAACAAAACACGCCCATTTTTCGGTGCGCTTGAAAGCAATGCTTTGAAACGCAATTGGTCTCACTAGAAACGTCAAATTTTCACCATTCTTATTATTGAAATTATCCACTTTTCACGATGATCATTAAAAATTATCCTTTCATCATGGATCTGGAGAAATTCACCCGGTACTTTATTATAAAAACTGTTCAAGTTATTGTGCAATCAAGAATCAGCGAAGGAAATTATATAAGAACAGAATGCAAACCGAATGGGAACGATTGGTTTAATTTAAACATAACCGACCTGAAAGAAGTATCAGAACGAACCAAAACTTCGTTAGATAATGTTTTCAACGAAAATTTTTCTATCAAGACAAACTGGAGAATATGTTGCGAGATATCAGTGCGTACAAACGATGATCAAAAAATAGTGTTGGAAACTTGGATTCTGCACAACAAGGTATTGGATGAGGCAACACAAAAGCTCAAAACACATGCAAGTCCGACAAAGATATCTTATAACAACTCGTTTGTCGATCAATGTGCCAGGCTGGATACTCGAATCGGCTTATCAGCAACTAACACAGATTCTACCAGCATTTTGACAACTAATGGCATTACTAGTATAAAAGAGAATGTTCAGACTGCCTCTCTCAAGCTTCAAAATGAGCAATCACCGGACAGTCTTTCATCCGATGGTAACAATAGCATAACACACAAAACAAGTGTTAGATCTGCACGGCACTCGTACGGTATCAAGTCCTCTGTCTCTTGTTCGTCTTTGTCTGCCCCTTCAGGTCCAGCCAATTGTCTAACATCCGTAGCACCCAGTACAAACTCTCTAGCAGGACATACACGTCGAGGATCTAGCACTACGTCTTTGGCAAGTTCTTCTCCCACTTCTATATATTCAATTTACAACAAAATGAGTCTACTCTTAAAGACCCTCATGACGACAACAAGAATCACACCTGCCTATCTCACGACGAATCGTGGCCAATCTTCCAACACTCATCAAGTATGCTACAGAATTTATGGTTCGAGATCTCCTCCAAGTGGTGCGTCTTCCACTTTGGTGGAGGATAGTACCCAAGATCAGAACTCAGAATCTACATCTTCGCTAGACCTGAAAGATTTCGTACAGGAAGAAGAGCTTGACAGATTCTCACCATTGATCTGCCTCGGTTCTATCTCTAGTCCTCACAATGAGCTTGAATTGGTCTTTTGCTATCGCAAGGATCTCAGATTCAGTGCTAAGAATACCAGGAAAGACTGTATTAACTTGGTACAGCGCCATCGCAACCTTTTTGAAGAAGAATGTGCTAGTGCTGCTAGGCAATTATTAGCGAACCATTACGGATCTAGCCCAGAAAACAAAAGAGATTCAATTTCTAAGTGTGATAATGGCTTAGATAACTCATTCACAGATTTTGAACAACCGTTGAGTGCCGCTTTCGCGTCACCAGATAAAGCTGTTGGCGAATTTATGAACATTGAACCTTCTTTACAGGGACTCGAGAATGCCTTCGATAAGCTTCTTATACCATCAGAATTTCCAAACGGTACTCTCGCTGCGCTTGGGTTCACAAATACAAGCGGAGTAGATAGGGAACTCGATATATCCAGGCCAAGAGATTCATGTGGTGAAACAGCATCTAATGCGCAGCCGATTGGTTCAGAATCAGCAACAAGCCCTTATCAATCTAAACCAGTACAGATACCATTTGGTCCCAGCATGCATAACATTGGCATGAGTCCCACATTGAGCAGTGCTGGAGGAGCTCCAAACTCTCTTAGCGATTCGTACGTTTTCGTCGATCTTAATCCACCTTTTGCCAGCGACAACCAAAGTGATTTGAATGCATTTTTTCACGGACCGTCCCCAACTTTTAGTTCAACCTGTGATGGCAACAAGGATGTCAACAAGCTCAAAGGACAGCTCGAGGCAATAGAGGCAAACGCTGAGCTACTTGACGATTTTGTCGATGCAATTTGTGCATCAGAAGATGATGAGGAGGAAGATTTTTTCGAGGGTGCTTTATTATACGGTGTACGCGGGCAATAAACCATATAGAGGAAGAATGTACATTTTTTATTTATGATGTTTTTCATTAGGTTGCTGTGTCCACTGTTTTGAAATCATACTGTCTGCTTTTTTATCACTATACCATCTCAGTGAAAAGCACCAAGAATCGGTGTGTTGGACGACATTTACTTAGTAACGGAGTTTTATTTTAAAAGATGAATTACAGTACGGAGTCAGATGGTCTGTTCCGAAGAGGCCGGTTACCGCCAGTGGCTTAGTTCCTCCTTTACTGGTGTTTATTTTTTGTGCTCTTTGCCTCGTCAACCGCGCAGGATGAGCACACTCTCATTCCTGCAGTTTAATCACTGCATCAGCTGCAACTAACTGCACGATTCACGGTGCCAATTGTAACGTCCCGGCTCCAAGTCTTTGTTGCAATGATCAGTTGGTCCGAATTTGCATCGTCGCCAGATATAATAAAAAATGTCTGAAAATCAAAACTCTAGAGCTCAACAAAAGGCCCCTAATTATACACTAACAACTACACTCACCGGCCATACCAAAGCGGTTTCGTCTATAAAATTCTCGCCAGATGGAAATTACTTGGCCTCCGCGTCGGCCGATTCGTCCATAAAATTATGGAGCGCAATCGATGGTAAATTCGACAAGCCTGTCGGTAATCACAAATTAGGAGTGTCAGACTTATCTTGGTCGTCTGATTCACGACTGCTCGTTACATCCTCGGATGACAAGACCCTCAAGATTTGGGATGTCAACACAGCAAAGCCTTTAAAAACACTAAAAGGGCATTCAAATTATGTCTTTTGTTGTAACTTCAATCCACAGTCTAATCTGATCGTGTCCGGATCCTTCGACGAGTCTCTCAGGTGTTGGGATGTTAAGACAGGTAAATGTCTTAAAACATTCCCCGCCCATTCTGACCCAGTATCTGCAGTTGATTTCAACCGCGATGGATCTCTGATTGTATCTAGCAGTTACGATGGCATGTGTCGGATATGGGACACGAGTTCAGGTCAATGCTTGAA
The DNA here is from genome assembly GCA_019968535.1 of Fragariocoptes setiger. Taxonomy (NCBI): domain Eukaryota; kingdom Metazoa; phylum Arthropoda; class Arachnida; order Trombidiformes; family Phytoptidae; genus Fragariocoptes; species Fragariocoptes setiger. The sequence goes on along the minus strand of JAIFTH010000105.1, from coordinate 17,785 downwards.
AACTCTGGTGGACGATTCTAGCGGTAACCCGCCAGTATCTTATGTAAAATTTTCTCCTAACGGTCGTTACATATTATCAGCTACTCTGGACAATCAATTGAAATTGTGGGACTTTCAGAAGGGAAAGTGTCTCAAAGTTTACAAGGAGCATAAGAATGAGAAGTATTGTATATTTGCCAATTTCTCTGTCACCGGCGGTAAATGGATCGTTTCTGGCTCAGAAGATCATATGGTTTACATATGGAATCTACAGTCCAAAGAAGTTGTACAGAAATTGCAAGGTCACAAGGATGTTGTGATTGCTACCGCATGCCACCCTCACAAGAACATCATTGCATCTTCCGCTCTAGAGAATGATAAAACTATAAAGCTTTGGACTAGCGACTATTGATTGAAATATTTTAACTTTCTGACATCGTAACATCTCTATTTAAACATGATCATGTTCCTCGCTAGTGGACGGTCCTCGGACGTCCGTGGGTCCAACAATAAGACCACTATATGTTAATAAAACCTATTCAATTTACGTAGACCAATGTGGACGTGGAAACGCCTACCTACTTGCCCCACGTCCGAATCCCCTGGACGGTCGAATAATTTCCTTTATGTCATAGGTATTGGTGTCATGGCCAAAGAAAATGTTTGCCGCCAATGGGGGAGAAAATCCATCAGGATTAGCATAGTAGGGTCGCCCTTTAATTTTGAAATTACACAGAAAATTCTTGAATGGATTATTCGAGGACGTATGTTGAATCTGGTCTTGTTTGAACTGAGTCATTTGTGGTTTGAACCTGAACATGCTTCTCGAAAGCATGGTGAACGATGTTGGGTCCTTGGCGCTCTGATATACCCCAAGAACATGACGACGGGTGTATAAAGCTACTAAGGTAGATACAATTGCAGCGTTCACAGCTAAAAAGACAGCCTCTATTCTAGGTAGTTCTCGAAGTCCACTCGTAACAAGTACTTTCTCTTTTTTCTCTCTGATATCTTCGTAGAGCTTGTAAGAAACGTAACCTGTCAACCCATAGGATACTGGTAGAGAGACCCAATTGAAGCACACAGCGTATATGGTCATCTTTGGTTTTCGGGATACATATATTAGCTTGTGAAATGGAATTCTTGATATTTTGAACATCTTGAAAACACCGACACTCGAATAAAACTACTACTTTTACTACTACTACTTTTATCACGTCGAAGAAAAACTGCTGCACAGCTGATTTCCTGATGCTGCTGGCGAAGGAAATCAAGGAAAGGAAGCATCAATTGTGAATTTTACTCGGCAGATGGACAGTAGCTAATTATGTCACTCTCGTGGTCGAGAAATGGCATTCTAATTCGGCTCGACACGACCTCAACTTAAGCAGCTTCTATTTTCCCATCTCCACAGATTATTCTTGTGTCAACCATGAAAACCCGTATTCGTTTCTCTTATTATATTAATTGATCTTACAAACAAGATTTTGAATAATTCTGATGTGGATGCTCTGAGCTCGAGCCATTTTTTTTTGAAAATCTGGTCTATTTAAAATGCAATTGAGATAATTGTTTTCCTCTGCTCTGTGTACAGGTTACAATCTTGACGATCTCAACCCTTTGAACTGACGAGCTCTCAACCAGACACTAGATCGTCGCATTCGGCACGAAGACTGGGGTGCCATAATCATGGTCGACTCCCGATGGCTCTGCTCAAAGGATCTCGATCTATTTAAGTACAAACTAGGGTAGGAAAATCCCAACTCGCACTTTATCCATGACAGTATGTATGGTATTCAGTGTAGTGTTGCGTTTAGGATTATGATGTGAGATAGAAGACCTTTGACCACACTCCAACTGGGTTTTGAGACCTCGAGCTCAAATGAGGACAAAACTAAAGCTGAACATGTAAACATGCTACAACCCAAACTATCACCTTTAAGCACGATACCTACTTGATGAAACCGAAGGATGAAAGCTAGCGTGAAAGATGGCCCATCAGGAGATATGTTGAGGAAACATGTATTGTCGTATGAAAATGATGGTTCAAATCGCTCCATGAAGTTATTCCTTTGAAGATTGATAATTCAAGACCTGTCACCTTTATTTTGGTCTTCCAACAAAAATACTTCAAACCCACTTACGCCTTGGTTAGACCGATTACGCCACAAGCCAATCTACCACCAGCATTTCCAGTCTTAAGACTTTCTTCATTTCCACCTTGACCCAAATCATCCTTCTTTTCGTGTACTACCAATGAACGGCCGACGATGTCAAGCTTGTCTCCTGGCTTGAGTGAAATTTGTGAGTCTGTGATACAGACAGAGGCCTTTTTGTCGCTGCTTGAGACGATGTTTCCTAAAATGTAGATTCGTTGTTTAACCGTCAACATTAGTACGAACTTAATCTAGAAATCAATAGTGAATACCACTTGCTCGAAGATTCTTACCCAAATCCCCATTGTGGCGGATCGCTGAAGTCGGCCCACCGTGGTGCTTTGCTGGATCTACATTGAAATGTGGTCCAGCTGATACACAGCCATTAGTTGTGTCACCGAATTCATGGATATGAAATCCATGCTCGCCGGATTCCAAGCCCTTCACCTCACCGGTAACTTTAACAGGACCCCCCGTTGATGACTGTTCGAAATATATTGTACCCGAAACGCCGGCATCTCCTTTGAGAACACATACTGCTTTTTTCGACATTTTGGTATCTCTTTTGTTTGAAGTAGGGAGTTGAAATTTTAGAAAATTCATGTAAGTCGATAACTTCAATTGAGTCAAGGAAATTGTCGGTTATGTAAAACACATGCAGGTATTCTTACATTAGACTGGTATATTTTGACAACCAAAAGATTTTTGCATCACTGTTATATTATTTGCTGGAATATTGCGCATGGAACAAGATTGGCCACGGCTACGAATAACACCTGACTAATTTTGATGTGTTCTTGCTCTCAGATGCACCTTACCCAAATTATTTTGTCTTGAGATTGATTTTATATATTATTTATCAATGTAATCGCGATCAGCGCCCACAACAAGCAATCTTATTCAGGCGCATGCGTGTTTCCAATCGAGGAAATTGCGGAATATATTAATATTCTCGGCCGTAGGTTCACGAAGTCTTTATGCAAGATGGACTTTATCTTTCGTATCATTCGGACATGGATATTGAAATGGCAGGGATATCTACCTTTATTGCAAAAGCGACAAGACGATGAGGAAATATTCTACCAGAGACTGTTAGAAGGAAACTATGTTGAGGCATTACGTTTGGCCAAACAAAACAGTGCTCTCGACATAGAACTCGTGTACAAATTTATCTGTCACTTCGATCCAGGTTTTTACTCCGAGTTGCGACAAAAGTCTATTTTCGAAATGGCAATCGACTATGCGCACGATTCTGACGTCAATGCAATCATTACTTTGTTTAACTGTAACCCCGAACGCCTTGCCGAGCACCATCTAGCAATCTTATCTAATTTTGCCGAGACAACACCTCCTATGCAATATCGTGACCTACTGCCATCTTGCGTCGATCAAAATGATCAGTGGCAGAGTCAATATGTTCAGCAAGGCCCTGATTGGTCGGATCGAACGTCACAAACGTTTGAAGACGAACTCGAATACGTCGAAGAATTCTACAGGCTTCATCCACATTTAGTTGACTATCGAGGACCTATAACAAAATCGTTAATCTCCAGATGGTATATCGAACGTGCCTATGAAATAGAATCGAGAACCATGCTCGTATCGAATGCCTTACAACTTTTGACCATTGGCAAAAGTCTCCGAGTACCAGGACTTAAAGCAGTCCGCGAAGAGTTTGAAGAATTCTATAAAATCATCTATGAATGTTGTTCTGACGACAACATAGATATCAGTTTGAGTCAATTCAAATTGATGGATCACAGTGATAGACTTCTATTGATTGCCGGCAATTCCGCTCATCAATGTAAGGAACGTTTTCGATTCAATATCATTCCATACATTCAGAGGCGTGAGGCGGAATTGGGAACAGTCGGCAAGATAAAACTTATGAGAGACTTTTTCATCAAATTGGCTCAGAAAGACCAACAACTGTGCCGATCTTTCCACAAGGCATGGGTTGATTCCATAGAGGATGACTATATTATAGCAAAATGGACGCACGAATTCAAAAGTTTGGTCGACGAGATCACCGACGAAATTGGCCGAATCGAAGAAGAGAAACAGGTCCGAAGTGTGTCTAAGGTAGCTCAAAGCACTTACGATTTAGGTGACTTTGACAACTGTTATGAAGCCTGCCAAGTTATAATGTCCAAAGAGTATAGTAAATGTTGGAAGCTTTGCGCTCAGTTAGGCCTGAATCCTAAATTCGAGAATACTCGAGCACGCATTAAGTTGCTGTCATTCGCTCTGGCTTATTGTGACGACGAAGGCAACTATATGGTTAAATTATTAACTGATATCATAAATTTGCGGAAACCCCAATCATTTTATTTGTACCAATCACAAGAATGATTAAGTGACTGCCGAGCAAGTCATCCCTCAATCATAAATTATGACGAGGATTATTTATTTCTTCTAAATAAAATGCGTACAAAATGTGAAGTGTGGGCTAGCCCATTATTTCATGGTAGCTTATATTATCTCTCATTGGTGGTTGTAGTCTATCGCGAAAAATTACGATGACATCTACCTCACACATTAGCGCTTATATAGTTTAAGTGTAAAGCTAATATGCAGAGCCCTTATGGCAGATGATCTCAATCATATCGTTTTGTCTTCATCAGGTTTGAACTTCCTCCCAGCGCGTCAACATTTGTATGCAACCTCTCAGGACCAATAGTATTTTGCAATTCCAAAAGCCAAAGTCGATCTATACACATCACTACAATCCGGATGTCTGGGATGAGCGACATGTAGGATCGTTGTTGTTCCTTTAATGATGATGTAGATTCTTATCATTGACGACCGATCGGCCAATTCCAGGGCAAATTAGAAAACTCTGTGTCAGGAACCTCAAACCCAGCGACATATTCGAGTATTTCGTCATCGTCTATCTCAAGTTCAAGTAATGGATTCGTACCAATATTGTTCAAATCCGGCAAGTTCATAGAGCGCATTACTGGTTGCTGTTGCGGCTGTTGCTGTTGATGATGGTGATGGTGATGGTGATGATGCGAGTTTTGTTGTTGATCTCGGGAGAAACTTTCTTTTTGTCTATCAATTGGAACTCTCGAACAAGGATCTTGTGATATAGATACAGACGCCTGACCATCGCCATCCATGATGCTATTACAAGCATCCAGTTGATCACTGTCTCCAAATTGGTTCATATTATCTAAATTGGCGGCCCCGTCATCATCGCGACCATCGTTGGTTCCATAAGATCCTTGAGCCTCGTCGCTCATGTTTGTATAGTCGTTGATCGGTACACCACCAGGTACATCATCAACTGTCTGTCCATACATATGACCGCTCATGCCAATTATTGTCTGATCGACCATTCCAGATTGACAATAATCACCAGTATTTGAAGTTTGACTCATCGAAGCTTGACAATTGTGTGATGCCCTAATGTTTGAGCCGTTCGGATCATTTATCGGCGGCTCATTGAAGGGCCCGTTATCAGACATCATATTTCCATCGGTTCTGTAAATGTCCTGGGGATTTGGTTGTGTAGTTTGACATGTTTCTTGTATCGTTGTCCTTTCCTGTGGCACACAATTAGGACTATTTTGAATTTCATTTGGAGTTTGATTGTTAGCGCCATTGATTACATCAATAGGAGGCCTATTAGAAGTGCCCTCAATGAAATTTGATAACATTTTAAGTGTTAAACTCTCGGCTGATGCTAAACTGTTGGAGGATGATTGTGATGAACATGACGGCGGATCAGAAAAGCTGCCACTGTCTTCGGTGCCGTTACCACCACCTGAAAAGCGTGAGCTTGGACAAGAGTTCGAACTGAGTCCACTGTCACCGCTGAAATTGCTACTGCTTCCAGAGGCATTTTGATCATGCTTGTAGTGATCCATGACACGTTGGGTAACGTTTTTGCCTCGCCGTGTGCGCTCAACCTGGCGTGTGGACGTATTCAGCATTTTTTGTATGCAACCTTTAGAATTCCAAGACTCGCTTGAATAATTGCTGCCTATTGAAGAAGAGCTTGGCGATGATGATTTCTTTTCGCTCCCCATCGATGGCAATGATAATGATGAAGATGAAGATGGTGACGACGATTGAGAACCTGTTGAGCCGGTGCGGTCCTGATGAAATTTTGTCTGTACGCATCGTTCATTATAGTGAGCTGGTTCGTTACACTCAGCAGTCGTGTGGTTCGCAATCAAAAATTCTATGTACTTTGTGAAAGGATTGCGGAAACTTTTCAGTCTTGTTTGCAGCCACATGTATTGTCCGTTTTTGCGCTTGAATTGATACACGTCGGACGATACTGGCTCGGCCTTTTGTAGAGATTGCCGATGACAATCAGCAACTACTTTATAATGTTCAGGATTACAATACTCGTAGTGCGATGTGCCCAACAATTCTTGAGGTAAATAGCCTAGCGCAATTGTTAAACGTTGATCGACAAATGAAAATTTGCCATCAACCGAGTAACGGCACGTGAAAGTAATCGGTCGATCTGCTTTTAAAGGTCTATCGACAGGTAGACGGCGACACACGGCAACTAAACAATTGACACGACGAGAATTAGGTTCGGTGCGTGAATTGGCGCAACCTTCATCATCTGAGCTATCGTTTTCAGTAGCAGGCTCATCCATATCGTTGTCGCTAAGGTCATCGTCTTTCATTATTATCGACCTCAGGTATCCTGAGCAATGCATTACGATGTACTTGGCATGCTTGCGAGCAGGAAATATCTTCAATTTTTTCAACTTGGGATCCAAATTTTGTTTGTTACTGTTGACAAATGAACCCGTTGAACCGTTCTCAGTGGAATGTTGGCTGCAATTAGTGTTACTGCTGTTATTATTCCGTTGTTGAGTTGTTTGGCGTAATTGTATTTGGTGTCGGTCTGGATGATAAGTGCTTGACTGCTTTCTCTTGTCATTATTGACCTTGTTTTCGTTGCTTTTGGACTCAGAATTGTGTTGTGAATTTGTTTTCGATTGTACATTTTGCCCTCTTGTGGAAGAATTGTGATGACTATTTTGGGAGCGATTGTTATCACTGTTAGTTGTGTTATTACTGCTATCAGAATTGACACCACTGTCCGAGCTTGAAGAATTTGCGCTGGTTCTATAATCGTTGGGTGTTGTCGTGTTGTAAATGCTCGGCAGACCAGTCTTCATGCGACAAAAAAAACTACGACGGGCTCCAGGTTGAGGTGTTAAGCCGGTCGTCAAGTCTTGAGCAGATTGGTGCATGGCTTGTTTACTGCCTTTCAATGGTTGCAGTGTCTTGGAATCGACTAACATTTCTTTGGGCGATAGTGACATGAACGATATCTGTTCTTTGATCTTGCTCACATCGTCTTTGTGTAAAATATCGAACAAACTTTGACCAATTAATTGTTTCTGCTCGTAGTATAGGACGTCCTTGACCGATTCTGACACAAACAACACTTTGCCACGATCGCAAGATATCACAAGAAATAGATTGTCTTGGACGTCTTGGCCAACAGTTTGAAGAATGAGATTCTTCAATAGATTGCCCGAAGACAGGAATGATGGCCGTAAATGGAAGCTCGAGAACGTGCTCAATGCTTCGAGGAACAAAAAAAATAATGAGCATCGATTAGATAACTGATTTATAGGATTCGCAGTCGAATCTTAACCAAAATACTTATTGAACTCACCTTGATTTTTACTGGATTTAATGTGTTGCACGGCCATCCGTAACACAGACAACTTGTCTATACGGTTTTTTAGATTATTAAATGATGGTATCACAGACGCTAGCTCAGCTATGCATTGATTCATCTTGTCACGCCGACGTTTTTCAATCTCGCAATGACTTTGTTTTCGGAAATCGTTTGCACCTCCGTATTGTCCTTGAGGCCGAAAATTGTTATTTTGAGTCGTAGTGGTTTTTCCGGTCGATCCATTGACCAGTTGTTGACCCGATACCGTTTGTTTGTTGGTTGTTGATTGATGCTGATGCCTTTGTTGTTGCTGCTTTTGCAATTGTTGTGATTGGAGTTGTGGTTGCTCTTGCTGGTGATACAATGATCCATCCAATTGACGCCGGTGTCTATGCTGATGAGAGCAGACTTTGGACGAGGCTGTAACACTGTTGAGGGTGTGGCTGACTTGGTTCGCCCTATTAGTTGAAGTTTGTTGTTGCTGACACGCTGACCTGTCCAATTGGTGCTGGTGCTGATGAACATAATTATTGTTTGTTTGTATGCTATTGGTTGTTTTAATGTTGCTAGCACAAAATTGTCTCGATTGTTCATGATCATCGTCAGTTTGTTGATTATGATCGTCATTACTGTCCGGATAACATGATCGTCGAGCTGTTGTGTCCGTCGGCCGAGGCTCGCTGGGCGCTGTGTCTAGATAGTTGGCGGCGCCCATTTGCATGGACATGTGTATAGGCCCGCAGTTGGTTGTGTCATCGCGCCAACCACTATTGCTGGACGGAGCTAAAAAAGTTCGTCTAACTGAGTCTTGAGCAATATGCTTGCCATTAATGCCATTATTAGTTCTAGTTAAGCACATTTGTTGTTGCTGTTGCTGACCGCTACTTTGATGCATGTGATGATTGCTGATCATCGATGATTGATTCATCAATACAGATTGACAGTATGCTGACGTCGATGATGAGTTTAAGCCGCCAACATGCTGCTGTTGTGTTGTCGAATGATTTGTTGCTGTTGTCGAATGAGACCTACAAGAAATATTGGCTTGAGCACAAGCTCCGCTATTGGCCATCATGCTTCTTCGTCTGTTGTGTGTTATAAATGCATATGGACTTTGCGAATACTAATTGATGATGATGAATATTGTTGTAGTAGTGTAGTTGGAATAACTGTTGTTACTATTACTGTTGTTGTTTTCGTTTTTCTTTTTCTGCCGCGTGTTCTTTCTTTAGTTACACGTCTTCTATAGCGCATTCCTTTTTCTACTTCTACTTCTTCTAGATGTCTATCACAAACTTCTGCCATTACAGACTATTACTTGGTAGGAACCTTCATTGAGGGGTTCTATATGAGTGTGATGGGCCACACTGTATGTCGCACATGTTGTTCATAATCCACGTTTTTGAGCGCGTGTATGATTGAATCTTTGTTTATGTTTACATCAATATCATTACCGCATCGAATGTGAGATGATCGATGTTGACTAGGTTTGTTTGTCTGTTTGTTCTCTGACACCAATATTGGTGTGCATCAGTGTGATTGCGTACGCGTATTAGTAATGCTCATCTCTCGGCGTTGAAAAATATCGAATGTGCTAGCAATTCCTGGCAAATGTCGCTCGTTCGTTCACTCTCTCAATTCTCTCCGTAACCGCGTGTACTGCGATGCGTGTGTATGCGCACGGTCCGAACTATAAAAAGTAATATTTAACCACCGAAGATAACGGGCAAATCGGCAATATAATTTTGCTCATTGATCCCTACTTACTTCACTCAAATTTTGCTTCACAAATATGAATGATACTTGAAACAAAGAATCAATACTGACTAGCATTCGAACGAACGTATGGAGGCTGTATTTTTCGAAAAATTACAGAACACTATTTGCTCACAGCTATACATGCGCAAGTACATTATAACTGAAACAAGCTCGACGTTAGTGAGAAACGTGTCTGCTAACGCATAAAGTCTCTAACGTATAGCATCTAAACTCCTAGCTTTGAGTCACAGTATGCTCAATCACTCATTGCCAATGTTGCCGGTGCCGCCTGTAGAGATGCTGCTGCTGTTAATATTGGTGTGCGCCTACGAAATACTCTCTCTCTCTCTCCCTCTCTCTCTCACACACACACACACACACACATTGTGAGTTTCTCGACTCTCATTAAGTGTATTATCAGCTCACACACACAATCAAGCAAACTGATCGTGTGCTATAACTTATCGTAAGCTCTAGGTATAAGCCAGGAGTCGAGCGAGTAGGCAGGGCAAGGCTCTAACAACTCGGCCGACTAAAGTTATCGGCGCCACTTCTTTATTTGCTGTGTATCGTTTTGCATGTGCGTGCGTGTGTGTGAGTGTGTGTATCTCGGTATTTGTGTGCATTGGCCTGTCTGTTATATTCTGTGACAAAACAACAAATTGATACCGTCTATCGATTACTGCTCGACATTTAATGCTAATTTGTGACCAACACCCAGTATCGTCAATAACTTTCTTCATTTGATAGTAGAGAGCACGAGATCTTTGCCTAATTATAATTACAACAACAGCAACAACAATAGCAAGTGAGCTAGCCAGATAGACGGCGAGCGATTAAGGTTCTCTAGCTACATGGGCGACAACATGCAATCAATAAGTGAGACATTGAATAAATTTAATAACAACAAAGACAACAAAAGAAAACATGTTTGCAAAATCTTTTCCGTCAATACAAGCACAACAACAGCAATAAATAACATTAGTCACTAGAAAGTTGGAAGCTTCAAGTTAAAGCAACGATTCTATCGATGTCTCATCGACGGCGTACATTCAACTTCTGTAACTAAGCATCACGTGCGTAGATTTTTATTATGTAGTACAGCTGCTTATGAACTCATGCTCAACAAGCAAATTGCGTTACGACCCTCGAAATGTCGAGCCACAGAGCAGCGATCTGAGGTGCACTTGCAGCACCGGTTTGTCGCACGCACAGACACACAAACAGGTGCCACAATGATAGCTGCACCTCAACTGGCGCGCGCTAGAGCGACAAAGTGCATCAACTCATTGGCGAAAAAGCTTTCTAAGCTTACCACCTGCAACTTTCCAGTGAAACAAGCAACCAGGATTGTAAGAGATCAAGTTTTATCGCCAGACGGCAAAAGTTGAGATCACACTGATAGATTACATGTATACCACCACTACCACCAGTCGTCTCTGACATCTATCAGCTAGTCAGCTTGTCTATTAACTAACAAGTTGGTTAGCTGGTTAATTGGGCTAGAGTGCAAAGGGAACGTCAAGATTGGCATCACGTGACCTACGGTCGGTCTATTTTTTTTACTTTCTCTATCATTTTTGCATTTAACTCGCAGCAATCGATGCACTTTTTTCCAGCAACTTCGCCTGCAATATATATGGTCTAAATAATTCCTCATTTTTGGCGGTAGCGCCTTACATGTGCCGGTATGTAAGTCAGTGTTAGAATTAGTGTCACTATTGCTTGTGTTGTAAAGCATTCGCTAGGCATTGAGTTGCATTTTGAAAATATTAGAGAGCAATATGAGTACATGATGAAGCATGAAATGAAAGTCCAATAATTCAATAGAGAAAAAGTGATCCGCAGTGCCTGCTTCAAGTCTTATTAGCCGCGTATTAACTTTCAATGACTGAGTGCCACTTGTTAGATTCGGAAAATTCACTACGAAAATGAGCCCAATATGTTTGTGTAAACAGTCATAGTGCAAAGTATAAGATGCATCCTGTACCTTACCTCATGTGTTCGATATTAATTATGTTATTAATTCAGCTGGCCACGGGACGAATGTGGTTAGTGTTAGTCCAGAAGACTATTTATCTCGTTAGCCCAACAATCTATTTTCCAGCAACGAGACAACATGACGAGAGATCACGCAAATAGAAAAATCTTCTCTTACTCTCACACGACAATTAGACACTGAACACTCAACATATGGTGAATCCCCTTAATTTCCCAAATTGAGCCCTAAATTGAACCCAAACACACAGACACACACACACATGTGAAAGCAGCTGGTATCCTTCACCAGCTGTTCAAATAATATCATATGATGATTATCTATCGATTGATAGATAGCTTTGATAGTGGTACTGTCATCTTCATAATTGAATTGTTGCATGCTTGAGAATTGGGAGACTGAGTGTGACTGATCTTTCATGAGTATTGTTGTGTCAAAACTAACTACATACTAGCCAATCGACTAACACGCTACAGCGGTGACGTCGTGACACCACACAACAACAGTCGAGCAACAATAATAACAATACTGTGTATCTCTTAATATTATTGATTCATATACACATCGCCGAGATGTGCATATTTCGTGCGTCGATCAAGTGCTGTGGTAAAGCTGTCCCCACCGCGTCGCCCGACCGTAACGCGTAGATTGCTAACAGGCCGTGTTTTGATTTCACGATTTTCCCGTTGGCATACACAGCTCAAAACAACGATTCAAATATAAACAAATTTGTGCTCAAAATAGGTGATAATTGATTAACTTTTATCAATGACGTAGTCAACGATGATCGAGAGAATTAAATATGCTTCCTATTGATCTATGAGACGACCTCAACTCTGTTGCGTCGCTTTCCACTGCATCTTTTGTTGTTATTTTTTAGGATACCATCGATACAAGCACTATACTGTGTGTCTCAAGCTCGAATATACGCTATCGACCAAGACTCACAGAATTGGTCGTTCCTCGAGGCCTCGCGAAGTTCGATCGCTCATCGCATCGTACAGAAACGGCAATCAATAGATGTCGATTCAACGGCAAGGGGCTCGCTTGCGTGCTGGCTTACCTGCTTGCACAACAATCTGTTCGAAATAAAATTGCATTCGATGTTCTGGAAACTCTTTTGACGGATTAACTGTCATAGTGTTTATATGCGAATGTGGCTCAAGTCCAATACTTGTCGCTACAAATAAGCGAGCATTCGTTTTATTAGTGTCAAATTTCCTTGTATTAACTCATACCGTGTATTCTAGCACTCTCTTTCTCTCGCACACACACACACACTCTTTTTTCCGGGAGCCACTGTCGATCACACACACGACTGTTGGAATTATGCAGCCCGTCACCAGATGCAGCTGAACTTGCATCTGTTCCCAACACTGTTGTGGAAGACGATAATGCTGTACCAAACACGCGTCTTAGGGATGGCACGCTCAGCTAGATTGATATACTTTTTTGAAGACTATCTGAAATACTTCCTACGCTTGTCAATACTTTTGATTACTCTCAACTACTTGACTCAAATTTCAATCGATGGATGAACTGGCGATTGCGGTCATCTTAGCTCATGAAAGTTGTAACAACAATGGCCACCAAAGAAAATGGTCCTTGATGGATCGGCTCACTTGTTTGGTCGCTCAAATTGATCAAATGGAAGATTCAATTCGATCAAGATAGCCAGGTGCCGCAGTATTTTTATGACTATGAACTTATTATTTATGATCATGTGACATGTGACACATTTCAATTTTTGCCCGGAATACATTTGAGTTTCGAGGAATTCGATGTAGATTCACACACAAACACATAGAATGAACGAAAGAGAAAACATTGCGAATTTAAATCAAGGCTGCTTGCTCAAGAGTCCAACAGCATAAACAAAACTGCATACTGAAATGGCAAGTGGCAACCATGTATATGAAAGTTTCTAGCGAACCAATGCATCATGTGCTGTAGCTATACGCTGAACTTTAAGTAATTCCTCAACCTTTGTATAGATGATTTATCAAAGCTCAATTCTATTTCCATAATTTAAGCTATATAAATTTAATCGATCAGCCAAATAGCAAGCGGACAGTAAACTAATCAGCACTGATCGAGCTCCTAACTGACTCGTGTCCAGGATAAGCCAGTTGCCGTTCAGATTAGCGTTTTCACTCATTGGTACCGAAATATGGTTGCTATCACTTTGACAGCTGGCTAGAAATCTCTCTATTCGTATCTAGCTCGCTGATACCCGACGCTTTTATCGACTTTTGCGTGAAATGGACAATTGCGTCGAACCGGCAGATTTGCACAAAACAACCACAGCTTGTTATTCAGTGGATGATTCGTCATTTTGTTTAGTGTTTGCAGAAAAATCTGGAAATAAAATGTATCAACACATCACTATGCTATACTAGTACACTGCTTTGTGCTTGAGTACTTCGTGAGTATTATCGATTCTTCTCACACACAACAAAATCAATCTCTGGTTCGTGTGTATGTGTGTGTGCGCAAGTCGCGAGGGCCATAATCAATCAAAGGGTCATGCACGAGTCTGTCCTCAATCAATTGACGATGAGCATAATAATATTTGCTATTGTTGATTGTTTCACACACTGTCGACATGTCTGTCAGTGTGCTTGCTTGCTCGTCTGTCTGACAATAAAACGTTTACGAGTGATTCAAGGATGACTCATCCATTGAAGAGTTTAGATTGAGTCACACAACTTTCCAAGAATGAGCCTCTGGATCTTATCTCATAGACACGAGACTAGTGCTTTCATCAATCTGTTGTCACAATGCAATATCGCATGGCTCTATGGTATTTGTTGTGCCAGGTGTTCCGAGCAAGCTGCTAGTATTTGACAATAGACGACGAGAATCAAGCGTGCATAGTTGCGGTGCACAATGCTAGCATCACAATCACACACAACTTTTCATATACAGTACAGTTGATGCTTTGAATTCCCTCTTTTCATAAGTTTCCTAAAGAATTGATTGAACTTGTGTGTATGTGTGTTTGCGTGTTTGTGTGTTCGTGCGCTCATGATAGGATAATGTGAGCAGTTTCGAGCTTTCCCACTCAATACTTTAATCTTTTCATGTGCTTGGAAAAAGTTGCAAGCTTCAAGAAAACAAAATGCCATTTGACGTTTTGAAGACGAGCGACCAAACGCGCCACATATCTAGTTCAAACAGCGCGCGCACTGAATGTCGCGCATGCCAGAACTCGCTGCCTAACAAATGATTGGCTCAGACCCATTGATGACAATTGGGTCGCACGCAATCAACAATTCGTTGACTTTCGTAATATTTTATTGCATATTCAAAAAAACAATATCAGCGCACATTGTTGCTTTTGGCATCCAACAACCTAATCAATTGTCGTCATGTTTAGAAACCCTTATGACAATGATGTTACGACCTGGTCACCGCAAGGTCGCCTGTATCAAGTCGAATATGCGATGGAAGCCGTGAAACAGGGATCTGCCACTGTTGGCATCAAAAACAAAGCAACATGCGCTGTATTGGCAGCCCTGAAGCGCAGCACATCCGAACTCAGTGCCCATCAGAAGAAAATCATTCTAATTGATGATCATGTTGGTATGTCCATTGCGGGTCTTACTGCAGATGCACGAATCCTGGCACGCTATCTCAGGACTGAGTGCCTGAATGAACGTTACGCTCATGACCAACCGCTGGCTATCAATCGTCTGATTGCAAATTTGGGAAACAAAATGCAAAAGTCTACACAACGTTATGATCGTCGTCCGTTCGGTGTCGGGCTATTAGTGGCCGGTTATGACGACAAGGGTCCGCATATTTATCAAATAGAACCGTCATCTAATTATTTCGACTGTAAATCCATGGCCATCGGGGCTCGATCACAATCGGCCCGCACTTATCTCGAGCGTCACATCGACGAATTCCCAGCTTATGATAGAGATCAGCTCGTTAGACACGCTCTTTTGGCATTACGGGAATGCCTAGCCAACGATTATGAATTAAACACGAAGAATGTGTCCATCGCTATTGTTGGTCGTAATCAGAAGCTTACCACTTATGATGACGAGAAAATAGAAAGTTTTCTCAATCTACTGCAACCCCACGAGCGCAAGGGACGTAGCGGTGGAGGTAGCAGTGGGCCAGGTGGTCCAGGTTCAGGACCCCAGCCTCCAGCGTCTGGAACTGGTGCCAGTGCTCCTGCAGGAACTGAATCCACACCGGCTCCTGCGCAAACTACTCCGGCCCCAATGGAAACAGATTGATCTGCAATTCGGTGGGTTGACAAATGTTGTGCTAAATGGGCTAAAGGAAAATAAAGTCCGGTTTAGTCAAATGGAAACATTTATTGATTAACCTGACCTCAACATTTTGTCTATAGTTCTTACTGCAGTGTCCACAGGTATCCGGCCATTGTTTTTCTCGTACAGTTTCTCAATCATGTCGCGCATTTGCGTTTTTCCTCTTGTTTTAACATACTTTTTCGAGATACTTTTCATGCCTAGCGCTATATCTCGACATTGTCTTTCTATTTCAACATTGTCATTGATTGCCTCTAGCGCCAGAATTCTTACCAGTTGCGCAGGATCACTTGATTTAGCCTCAATGCCATTCTCAAGGTAGTGGGAAATCAATGTGGCCGCATTGGCGAAAGTTAGTTTTTTCTTCTCGACCAAATCTATGATGTTTGCCATCAATTCGGGACTAATTATGCCACCAAACAAATTTCGAGCATATGACAAGTGTGAGAACTTGTCTTGCTCGGCCAGTTGATTAGGAAGGTGTATCAAGAATTTAGCTATCAGATTTGAATCTTTGCATGATTGGCAGCTTTCTACAGTCGAAGCCAGATATTGCTTAAGTCCGTCAATCCTCATGATGTCAGGTATAAGGTACATTTGTAATGCATAACGTTTTTGTAAACGATCACGAGTAACCGAAGGCAATTCTGGCAAAGCTGATTCGTAACTTTGGATGCAAAACGCTCCATTGTCTGTTTGTTTTTGACTAAATTTAAGAATAGGTAAACTTGGCTCAGGGATATAACGATAGTCGCTGGCTTCTTCTTTTTTACGGAGAACGATCGTGCGTCCTGATTTCGAATCAAATGTTCTTGTCTGTCTCTCAACAACATCACCATTCTTGATTGCATCTACTTGACGTTTGATTTCGTATTCGATCCCTCGACTCAACGCACGCAATGAATTGAGGTTCTTAAGTTCGATTCGACCGGCTAATTGGGACGGCACTTTTTTGTTATCAATAGAGTCTATTGAAACATTAGCATCAACTCGTAGCGTCCCTTGGTCCAATTTGCATTCACATGTATCAATTGTTTTGAGGACCTGTATCAACTCTTTGATTAAACAAGTGGCCTCATGGTGGTCGACTAAATCCGGTTCGAACACGAGCTCCATTAGAGCAACTCCCGATCTATTGTAATCTACCAAACTGAATCCAGCGCTATCATCGACACTTTCATGAAAAGATTTCGCCGAATCTTGTTCAAGTTGGATCTGTTTGATTTTAGATCTCCGCACGTAAGCCTGTGGAGGTTCTGCTTGTCCACTTACATGTCCATTGAGCATGTATTCGATCAAATCAAACGGCCCAGATTGTATGATTGGTGTCCACCATGGCAAGGCTACAAATTCTAGATACCCGTTATCGGCAATGGGTCTGTTATATTGCGTTATCTGGTAGCCAGCAGGTAAATCACTGTAGAAATAATGCTTTCTATCGAAGTGTGATTCTGATTTCACCGTGCAATTTAAGGCGAGTGCGGTTTTTACTGCAGCTTCGACGCATGCACGATTAAGGGTTGGTAATGTACCTGGCAACGCTATATCAAATAAGTCCAATTGCGTGTTTGGAGACGAAACATAATTGGCTCCTCCATGTGAGAATAACTTTGATTCGGTTCTTATTTGTGCATGAACTTCAAGGCCTACGATGGCCTTGTAGATCGACCGGATCATTGGGTCTCGATGAGGTAAGATACAGCCTCAGACGCTTAGTAGAGAATGATTTAAATCATGTATTCGAATAAATAGGTCTGAATGAGTGAAACCGAAGTGCAAATAATAAACACACTGCCATGTGTTTAACACTCCGTGATAACCGGCTGTGTTGAACACGCGCACTAGAGTCAACGGACAGCACGCAAATCGAAAGGGGAACTAAAGGGTGCCAGACTTAGTATGAAAAAAGAATAAAAGAAGCACATATGACTGTGCCTTTGAGCAG